>JARYGA010048448.1:0-43521 GCA_030545235.1 Helianthus tuberosus | reverse complement strand
TTTAATATTTAGAAATTATGCATCCCGTTCCTAAATACAAACACCTATCCGGCCATCAAAAACGTAAGAAGAGGAATCTAGAGGAAGAGAAAGAAACGCGGACGAAGTAAAACAAAACCGAATACACAAGTTTTTTTTTTTTCAAATTAATTAAATTCTTTAAGAATTATAGAGAAGTAGGGTTCTCTAAGTCGCTTGATGAAGCTAGAGAATTGCAAATGAAATAGGTGTTAATGCGGAATTCCGTCAAACGTGTGATATATAAGAAAAAAACAATTTGATGAATCGTCAAGTGTAGAAGAAGTAACATTTTCACCCCAGGAGGATTTTAGAGTAAATTATTTTTTATGTATTGTTGATCAAGCTATTTTTTCACTTGAAACAAGATTTGAACAATACCAAAAATTCGAAAAAATATTTGGATTTTTGTTTCCTAAAAAGTTGAAGACTCTTGATGAATCCAAGCTTAAGGCGTGTTGTCATCGCCTTCAAGATGCATTGAAGTATGAAGGAGAGTCCGATATTGATGCTAAAGAATTGTATACGGAGTTGAAGTTGATTGATACATTTTTACCGAGACACGTTGACACCCCTTTGATGTTTTAGACTATATCTTCCAACACTGTACTACTTATCCTAATGTTATAAATACATATAAAGTGTTGTTGACAATTCCAGTAACCGTGGCATCGGCAGAAATAAGTTTCTCTGTTGGGATTGAACCCTGCAGAGGAACAGATGATGTAAAGCCAAAACTGGTTCAGAACAGTGGATTCATCATAAGCAGCGGTTTGCACTAGAGTTTCCCCTTGAAAGTGATTCTATCATCTGATGACTTAAGTACTGCTCCTTTAACAACTGTTGTTTCTAATGACTGATGCTACTAAGGTGGTGTTTGTTTTTTCTGCAGGAAAACCTCTTCTGCTCCAGGCCACATCTGCAGACATCTGCAGGAGAAGAGGTGGACCAAATGTCTGCAGTCTGCAAGGAGAAGAGGGTTTGTTTTTTTTTCTAATAAAACCACTTCACAGTTCTCACACACACCACACACACAAGACTCCTCTCTCTCTACTCTCTCTCTCTACAATCTGCACCACCACCGCCCATAGCACCACCACCACCACCTCCGCCATAGCACCACCACCATCATCTCACCACCGCCATCATCACACCACCTCCAACACACCACCGCCATCATCTCACCGCCGCCATCAGAAAGAAAGAGAGGGAACCAGAGAGAGGAGAGAACCGGCGGAGCCGCCGCCGTCTCCGACCTTCATCTCCGCCATCACACCACCGCCTTCATCTCACCACCGCCATCACACCGGTAAACACCCATCTTTTTCCCCTGTTCTCCTATAGCTCTCTATTTCGATTTGGGGGTTTCGATTTGGATGATGCTGATGATGTCAGCGGTGGTGGTGGGTTTCGATTTGGGGGGTTTGTTTGCATATGAAGATGATGGTTGGTTGGTGGGTTTCGATTTGGGGGCTTTTGATGATGATGATTTGGGGGTTTTGATGATGATGATGGTGGCGGAGGTGGAGCAGAGGTGGTGGCGGAGTGGAGGTGGAGGTGGAGAAGATTTGGGGGTTTTGTTTGTGATGTCGATTTGGGGCTGATGATGGTGGCGGAGCAGTGGTGGTGGTGGCGGAGTGGAGGTGGTGGTGGCGGAGCAGGGGTGGTGATGATGATGATGGTGGTGGCGGCGGAGCAGTGGTGGTGGTGGCGGAGCAGGGGTGGAGGTGGAAGTGGTGCCAAGAAGAGGTAAGAAGCTTTGTTTTATATCTTCCTCAGGAAGAGGCTGGGGAGAGGTAAAAAGCACTTCTCAAAAAAAAAAACAAACACTCTTTTGAGGCTAAACCTCTTCCCGCGTCTGCACGGTGCAGACAGAAGAGGCCAGGAAGCTCTTCTTGAGAAAAACAAACACCACCTAAATGTACTGAAGCTCTATCTACTGTTGTTTCCTAAGTACTGCTGAAGATTAATACACTGCCCATTCAAGGTCTGATCACCCTTTGAAGAAAGCACTGATGCTCAACATCAGTGCTTAGCATACAACAGTGGAAAGTGAATCAGTAGTTAGTTATAGCAGTGTCCATGTAATCAGTAGTTATAGACCAGTGGATAGAGTTTGTTAGTTTGTTAGATGTCGCTTTCATGGTGACGTCAGCTGAAATGCTTCAGTGGTTTGAATTGTCTATAAATGGAACAGTACTCTGTACTGTTACATTTGATTGACTGAGTGAGTTCTTCTCCTCTAGTCCAATCCTTTCATCTTGTGCAATCAACCATGGAGTATCAGGCTGAGGGGGAGTTTAGTTTGTAAGCATGCTTTGTAATCTTTTGATTTGTATTGTAATCATTCGACTTAATGAAAAGCATGTATTTATCAAAACTATTTTCCTCTTTGATTGTGTTTACAAAGTTTGTTGTTCATTTCCGCTGCACTTAAACTATGTTCATTTTTATTGATTTGTTCAAATTATAACAAACAAACACTATCATAAGACCCTCCGATCCTAACAATTGGTATCAGAGCTTGGACAGTCAAATTCGATCTAACAGTCAATTTGACATAATAGTTCGGCTCAAAAATCATTGATACTAAGGTTGATTGTATTTAGTTGAAAAACAGGGTAACGAGTAATCATGTTCAAAGTGACTACTCAAAAGCTCTGTAAAACAACCAAGATGTCATAGGACACACAAACTTCATATAACAAGTGATGTCATACATAAACCACATATAGTTTTCAGATCTGAAAATATGTCTGATAACTATGGTAAAATTACTTACGAAAATTGATTTCAATTGTTGTTATGAAGTTTTTGCTGTTTCCATCATGTTTGCTACTAAAGTGTGAATCTCAGGTCGACAAAAACCTATGTTCATAAAACATTAGTGTTTTTGTTTACATAAAAAGAGGGAAATTGAAACTTTAGTAAGTTAGATCTTATGTATTGAAAAACAGGTTGAGAATCCTTCAAAAGGACAAAAATCAATTGTGTTAAGAATACTTTAAGAAAATCAGCAGTCAAAATGTCCAGATCATGTGTAATGTGAAATTTGGCATAAGCATACGCAAAAAATGACCAAATCTCTCAAAACATTGCTGCAAAACGATTCTGGAATAAGTATTCCTTCAATAAATACCTCCCAGTGAGTATTTCAATACTTATGAATGGGAAGGGTAAAAAGGGAAGAAGAAATATCACAAAATCTCAAAAGTGTGTTTATCTCAAAACTTTTGAAGTCAAAGGAAAAGAGTATAAATGTAAAACACTTAAGAGTTCAAAATTGAGTAAACAATGGTCATCAAGCAACTGTGTGAATTCATTGATTCAGGGAAGTTCAAGTAAAAATAGTATCTCCAGTAAATAAAAGAGGATTAGACAAGATTTTCAGTGTCACCACATGGTAACAAGGTCTATAACAGGACTGTCAAAACCTATGTGTACATGTCTCCTCATTTTTGCAATCAATTGACAAGAAAATGGTCTCAAACAGTGGTTAATATAATGTATTTCAAATCATTGACCATTTTCTTACAACTTGAGAATGATGTGACTATGAGTTTTTAATTGAAAAATATACCAAATCCTTTTTGATATTGTTTTCAGAATAACCTCTAATTTTTTAAAAGGTTTTTCTCAATAAAACAGGATATATTATTCTTTATTTTTCTTTAGAATGATATATTTTGTACTTTTACTTGTTTTTGATAGTAAAAGTTTCAATCTCCTGTCAGGATATAAAACCTTTATTTTTGTTGGTGATATTATCCTTAAAAACAGATCAAAAGGAAATGGTGCAAGTGTCAAGGTCATGTTAAACTCAAGTTTGCTTTAACATAGATCAAAGATTGATTGCTAACAGACCTTAAAATACTTGGATACTTATGTCATAATTAAAATTTTTATGACTCAAAATGAGTAACCATTGTAAAAGAGTTTTTATCATCTGGGGTACTAAACCACTGTCAGGAATCTACAAAAGCATCAAAACTTGTAATAGACATGTGGCAAAATCTTGAATGCAAATTCCTGTAAAAACTGCTGACATATTAATCTTGACAATTTGCATCTAAAATGTATTTTGTCGAGGATAGCTTTCTTGCAGATATTTCATAAATCACCATCAACAGATGTTGGAAATGATATTGTGATATCACAAGTCAAAGTTATTTTCCTCATCTGAGCAGCAGTTGTACAAAACAGTTGTTAAAGCTCATCCACTGATGCACAAACAGTGCTTGACCAAAATAATCTTCTAAACTTCTACCACCACTTCACCCCAAACCACTGTTGATAAATATCCATCAAAAATGGATAAAAATTATCAGTGGATTAAATCCATTTTTTAAATCTCTTCAACTTCATTTCAAACAGATGTTGGATCACTAAAGTCACCAACAGATGTTAGCTCAGATGATTCACATTTGATGCTTCACCTTTTAAACATCAAATCTTCCTTAAAACTCAACCATTTCACCTCACACTTGGCAACATCAATGAAAAGGGATTCCTATAAAAAGATCAATCTTAAAACATTTGTTTTCTTGCTGGTTTTCGACCATCTCATCAACATGTCATGCACCTTGGGGTTCTAAAAGACAAAAGTTGGGTAGATGTCATTTAAGAGGAGCTTCAGCAGTTCAGTGACAACAAGTTTGAAAATCTTGTGCCACAGCCAAAGGATGAGAATCTATTTGGCGAAAAGTGGGTCCTCAAAGAACATTGCATATGCTAGGAGCATGATTGTCAAGATTTATCAAACTCAAACAAGTACAAATATCAAAGTGTTTTGACTAGGCAAAAAGCAAGCAGATGTTTTCATAACCACTGATTGAAGAATATTATGATGCTGCTACAAGCTGAATAGTCCAACTGTTTGTAACTTCAAAATATGTTATTGAATTTTGGTATAGTTGCTCAAAAGATTGTTTTTATGCAGGGCAGTCAAGTAGCTGAAATATACCATCAAAAGATTCAATATCTCATTGATTCACCATCATTCATTATCAGACATCACTTTGTGAGGGATTGCTATAAAAAGGTTTGATTTCATCTTTAACATGTCCATCCTAAAGATCAGTTGGTAGATGTACAAACTTAAGAACTGGATTCATCTACTGTTGAAAAACCTGATCCCTATGATTGGAGTGCTAAACATGGATTAAAGCAAGCTTTCTTGTGTTCCATGTGTAAATAGCATAAAAATGTTTTTTAGAAAAATAAAAAATAACCTTAAAAATAGTTTAAAATTGAATTTTTCAATAAATCCTCAAAGTCTGTTCAAAGCACTGATGGCATTAAAACTCTGTTAAATAGTAAAATCTATCGACTGCCAAAGTGTATCCTCTGTTTGTGCAAAACACTGATTTACAACAGAGGTTACACGTGGACAGATGTTTTTCAACAGTTGTGTGCATCAGTTGCCATGATCACTTTTTCAAATAAATGGCCTTACACCTGAAACATTTACAAGGCTATAAAAAATTTCCAAAACAAAAGCAGAGGCTCCTAAGCAGACTTTAGTAGCTACCACTGCTCCTCAGGCACCTGCTGCTGAGCCCACTGCTCAAGGTGATCACAGAAGTAACACAACTGCTGTGAAACCCACACCTAAATCCACCAAAAAGACCAAAACAAAAGAAAATTCAAAAGCCCCCCCAAACCTACAATAAAGGCAACTCTGGAAGATGAGATCCCAGAGCAACTGCCAGTGACAACACAAAAGTCACTAGAAACCACTGCTGTTACTTCCTCACAGCAGATGGTAGAAAGGTCTCAACCCATGCCTCAAACTCCTCCCGCTTCTTCTAAAAAAGAACAGGTTGTAAGAACAGGGACACCAAATTATGATGCTCTGGAATCACTTGATTCCATCATCCATAGCCCACTGCCCGGGGCAAATTCACTTTCAACTCCCATCATCATTTAACAAATACCACCATCAATAATGACCTTGTTGCATGCTTTGGATATAACTCAGACATAAATCAGTTCCTCTCAACCACCTATCACTGAGAGTACACTCCAACAAGTGACTGAGTCTGATGCTTATACCTCTGCTATCCCAGCAACAACTGAGGAGGTTACACCCCTTGCGTTACAATTAACTCTTGGTGGTAGTTCAAGTGAAGCAGCTACTACAAGTGTTGAACCCACTGGTTTGCACTTGGACAGTAGTTTCATCAATAAGACTTCCTTGAAGGCAATTCCTTCACTGGGAATTCTTTTGTATCCAGTCTTCATTGGTTCACTAAAAAGTGTTTCTCATTTTGAGGAAAGAAGTCCCCAGTACCAAGACAAAGGGGCAACAGTGGATGATTTTTGGGATACACTTCCTAAATCAACCACTGTTACAACCACTGCTAGTGGGAAATCAGATGACCCCATTAAGTTGGGTGATGGTTTAATATACCAAGAATTGACGGCTAGAATTGATAAACTGGATACATCTGTTGCAGAAATCAAAGACATGCTGCAACAGTTGTTGAAAGCACAAAGGGTACCATCCACTGCTGCACCACCTCCAACAGCTACTCCATCATCTGCTCCTACTCCAGATGAGCTGTGAAATTTGTTTCAACCTCTGCTTACCATCAAAGAGAATTAGCTGATCAGCAACATGAGATACAAGTTCAAAAGATCAGAAATCTCATGGAAGCACGGTTCAAGGATACACAGACAGATATTAAGGCAATCAAGGCCCATTTATTACAAACCACTGACACTACCCCTGCACCTATCTTCGAAAGAGTTGATGATGCCAAAAAGGGGGAGAAAAATGACTCTGAGGAAAATTTTTCAGTAACTTCTGCTGAAACATCTGTCAAAGAAAAGGAAAAGGGAGGTGATGAAACCCTGAAAATTCAAGCAGATGATGAAGATACACAAATGAGGATCGTTCAAAGTCAAGTCAATTCAGCTGGTCTCAAAACCACTGCTAATATTAAAAGGGTAAGGGTTGAGAGCAGAGCTTTGGTTGAGAAAAAGATAGTTCCGCAAAAAGAAAAAGAAGAGGTTGGTACTTCATTAAAGAAGAGTCCTGTTAGAAAAACAAGGCAATCAACCACCACAGCTTCCAGCTTCTAAAACTAAGCCAGTTACTACTTCAATCACAACTTCTGTTCCCACAAAATCACTTACACTTCCACCATTAACAACATCTGTCACTCAAACAACTGCCACTAATACTACATCGACACACACTTCAACCACTGCTCTCACCATTTCAACAACAACTATACAATCCACTGCCCCATCAAAAACATCCTCACCACCACCAACACCACCTTCTGCCATCCTTTATCAAAGAAGGAAACAAAGCAGATGGATGCAGAAATACCAAAAGAAGACCAAGCTTCAGAAGAATATATGGTTCTTCAGACACTTAGAGCAGAACTACAAGAAACAGCAAAATCTCAAGACACTGCTCAAAGTTGTCATTACCAGGCCTCAATCTCCAATCTCTTCAAATAAATCTCTCCCAAGAAACCCATTGAACTCAAAAATACTAAAGTGGATGTCTGATCAAAAGACCTAAGTATTGACTTTGCTCAGGTCCAATGGTGAAGTGAAGCATATATCAAGGGAAACATCACTTGGCCTGGGTGTTGAAGATTTGCAAGATCTCATTGAGCTTACACTGTGCAGGGATGAGGATGACTCAAATTCCATGAACTTTGAATTACAATTCAAAGGACAAGTTAGGGAATTATTGTTGAGACAATAAAGATCCTGAATAATGAAGTGTTTTGGCATCATCTGTTCCAGGGGGAGATTGTTGGGATTGAACCCTGCAGAGGAACAGATGATGTAAAGCCAAAACTGGTCCAGAACAGTGGATTCATCATAAGCAGCGGTTTGCACTAGAGTTTCCCCTTGAAAGTGATTCTATCATCTGATGACTTAAGTACTGCTCCTTTAACAACTGTTGTTTCTAATGACTGATGCTACTAAATGTACTGAAGCTCTATCTACTGTTGTTTCCTAAGTACTGCTGAAGATTAATACACTGCCCATTCAAGGTCTGATCACCCTTTGAAGAAAGCACTGATGCTCAACATCAGTGCTTAGCATACAACAGTGGAAAGTGAATCAGTAGTTAGTTATAGCAGTGTCCATGTAATCAGTAGTTATAGACCAGTGGATAGAGTTTGTTAGTTTGTTAGATGTCGCTTTCATGGTGACGTCAGCTGAAATGCTTCAGTGGTTTGAATTGTCTATAAATGGAACAGTACTCTGTACTGTTACATTTGATTGACTGAGTGAGTTCTTCTCCTCTAGTCCAATCCTTTCATCTTGTGCAATCAACCATGGAGTATCAGGCTGAGGGGGAGTTTAGTTTGTAAGCATGCTTTGTAATCTTTTGATTTGTATTGTAATCATTCGACTTAATGAAAAGCATGTATTTATCAAAACTATTTTCCTCTTTGATTGTGTTTACAAAGTTTGTTGTTCATTTCCGCTGCACTTAAACTATGTTCATTTTTATTGATTTGTTCAGATTATAACAAACAAACACTATCATAAGACCCTCCGATCCTAACATTCTCAAAGTTGAAGTTGTTGAAGACCTATTTACGTTTTCCAATGTCACAAGAAAGGCTAAACGGGTTGGCGACAATATCTATTGAAAGTGAAATATTAGATACTATGGATTACAAGGAGTTGATCGGGAGTTTTGCTTCAAAAAACACTAGGAGAACCACACTATTCACTTAGTAAGTAGGTTCGATACTTTGATCATTTTTTCTACACTATTTTTGTTAATTTGTTTTATGTATTTCATAACAATTATCATAGTATTATGGGTTTTTAGTATTTATGTATTTGATGGAATGATTGATGAGTTTATATTATATGAAGATTTGCGAATATGGCTCAAATTTTTTATATCGAACAGGGCCAATTTTTTTTTTTTTTTTTGTGATTTTCAGAGACGGCCTAGCTGTGGGTCAAAATGGATCGGGTCAGAATAGGTTATTTTTAAACAGGGTTAATTTGATTCGAGTTAGAACGGGTTCACATCAATTTTGATTTGGGTAAGAAGGGTTCATTTTCAAGGTTTATTTGGTTCGTGTTATGAGTTTTTACAAAATAAGCATGAGTCGAGATGAGTTTTTATAAAAATTAATTAAAGACTACTCATGTATAAATATGTTTAATAAAAGTAAAATTGCAAGAAGCATAAGGAATTACGTACTTATAAATATTTTTTAATAATTTGTTAAAATAATTAAGAACAAATAAATAACAACATTTTTATATGATATTTCATTTTTTAATATGTATGTGTGTTTGTATTTGTTATAAGGGATTTTTACGTAGTTAGTTATATTTTTGTAAGGTTGTGTTGATCGACATGTTCGGGTTAATATGTGATGATTACGATTTTATAATTTTTAGCTTCAAAAAGTTCAAACGGAATTAGAAGGTGAACGAGAGGCCCGACGAAACATAGAAGCCCGTTTTGAACAATTTCAACAAGAGCGTGAAAAAGAGCGGGCCGACCAAGAGGCATGGCGAAAAAATATGGAAGAAACGGTGAAAAACATCGGAAAGAAGTAAACAAAGCTCTCGTTTTGTTAAGTATTAGAATGTTGGATTAGTTTTGAATAAAAAAACTTTCTCTTAATTAGGATTTTTTGTGTGTGTTTGGAATGTTTTGGAATGTTTTAGAATTTTGCTTTTTACAATTGTTTTGGAATGTTTTATAATTTTGCTTGCTGCAATTTTTTTGGGAATGTTTTATATTTTACTGCATTTTTTATACAAAAATGATTTTTTTTAAATTCTCTGATATTGTTATTTTGTCACAAATCTGTCGCAAAAAATTATAGGAATTTTGTTGCAAACCTTAATTTCTAAGTTGTAGGAAATTTGTAGCTACATTAAAAAATATATTTTTTATTTGTAGGAAATTTGTCGCAAACTGTTTAGAGAAAGTTTATTAACTTTGTAGGAAATTTGTTGGAAACCGTTAATTTGGTAGATTATTTGTCGCAAATTGTTTAGAGAAAATTTCTAAATTTGTAGGAAACTTGTGGAAAGTTTTATGATTTGTAGGAATTTTGTTGCAATAAAGTTTTATAATTTGTAGGAATTTTGTCACAAGAATGTTTTATAATTTGTAGGAATTTTGTCGGAAAAATAAAAAATTATGAATATTTTTTTTAATAATGTTATTAATTTTAGAAATAAAATATAATAAAATAATATACAAAAAAGGCAAAAACGTGGAAGAATTGTCGGAATTTTGCAAGAAGAGCGTTTTGTCAGTATTTTGTAGCAAATTTTGCGACGAGAGATTTTGTAGGAATTTTGTAGCATATTTTGTCGTATTTTTGTAGCTAATCCGGTTACCCACAAGTTTATATTCTACGATTTTTTTTGTAGAAAATTTGTGGGTAAGGCCAATTTCAGACAAATTTGCTACAAATTTGGTTGTCACAAACTTGACAATTTTCTAGTAGTGTAGGTGGCGCCCACTCTCATCTTTATCTGTCACAGAGGCGAAATTGATGAACCGAAAGAGGTACATTTTCCCTTTTTAAACATTCACATGAATCAGTGATTACTACTGTATCACGCAATTAGTTATAATTGAAGTCCCAATCGAATAATCAAACACAAGAACAAGAACGAATGTAATAACTCTCGAAGACTTTTATTATAACCAAGAGAATATAACTCAAAAAACTTGATTATAATAACTCATAAACCATAACTCGGTTTATCTATTCTCTTGTGTCTTAATAATGTCTAACCCTACCTTGGTTTATACAGGCTAACCCTAACTTGGTTTACCAAATATAACTATAACATAATTAGGAAACTTAACCAACTATGACCAACTTGTCAACATTGATCTCTCAAGTTCATCGACTTGTGACTTGAACTCCCTTGCCACCCTTCCCCATTACCGACTTGTTGTGATGAGTCAGGAATTACCGCCAACAATAATTCTTCATTATCTCTTTATTGAATTTAGACCTCGTTAATCTGTAAGTACCTGATATGAATAATTTACTTTTATATGTTGATTTTGAGTTTGAGTTTGTTTAGAATATGATCCGAATTAGGGTTTGCTTTGTCGATAAACTACATGAATTTGAAGTTGTATTTCTTTATTGAATTTTTAGTTTTATTCAATACATATGTTCTTTTTTTTTTTTTTTACAGAATTGATGCACGTGAGTTATAAATATGGTTTACTTCTTTTTTCGGGAACTTAGGTTTAAGTCTCGATTACCTTTTACAATTTTGACTGGTGTATCAACGGTTCATAGGATGCCATGTTATAGCAAGTTTTGAATTTCTTGATTAATTAATATTAATATTTAGCCATCAGTAAATAGTAACTGCCTAACTGTCCAATATACTTATTAACTTGAAGTTTGAGGTTATTCACTTGGAGTAGAACTCTTAGTCATGTTATTTAAGACAAGACGCGGTATCATTATCTTTATTTTTATCTTTATCGTCTTGAAGTCGTATAGTTTTTACTGTTTTACAATGCAAAGAGTCACATATCTGATATTGTTAACTATCTTCCTACCATTTTTAGTTTCTGCACAACAAACAAATGTTTATGTACGCGTTGGTGCATCGCTCACAGCTGCACCTGATGCCAGACCATGGCTTTCATCTTCTGGTGAATTTGCCTTCGGTTTTCATCACGTTCAAGGCGATGATCGCTTTTTGTTATCAATATGGTATGATAAAATACCTGAAAAGACCATTGTCTGGTATCCAGAAGGAGGTCCGATAGTGTCTACAGGGTCAAATGTTGAGTTAACTAGTGGAAGTGGGCTTCTACTAAGTGATCCTCAAGGCAGACGCGTATGGACTTCTGGGCCCGTTTCAGGTGTGGCATATGCTGTTATGAACGATACAGGTAACTTTGTGATTTTTGGTAACGATTCTGGAAAGATATGGGAAAGTTTCAATCATCCAGCAGATACCATGTTGCCAACTCAGGTTATGGAGAGAAATGGAGTTGTTTACTCGAAAATGAGCAAAGGAAACTTCTCTAGAGGACGTTTCCAACTTCGTCTGCTTCAAGATGGGAATCTTGTTCTTAATACACGAGATGTAGCATCGGGTTATGCTTACACTAACTACTATGCCACTAAAACCAATGATCCTGCAAATGAATCAAATTCTGGTGAGCAGTTGTTATTTGATTCAATAGGATACTTGTATATACTAAGAAGAAATGGAAAAAGATTTGATCTTACTCCAAAACAAGAACTTCCATTTGGAGATTATTACCATAGAGTTACTCTAGACTTTGATGGGGTGTTTACCCAATATTATCACCCAAAAGATCCCACTGACAATTCTGGCTGGGGAACTGTATGGTCATATCCTGAAAACATATGCCTTAGTTTTCATGGTTCTGAAGATAGCGGCGCTTGCGGGTTTAACAATGTCTGCAGCCTTAGTCATGGTAATCGACCGAAGTGTGCGTGCCCGAAAGGGTTTTCTTTGGTTGATCCCACTAATCCATATAGCGACTGCAAACCATATTTCTTTCCAAACTGTCAGGAAGGTGGCCCAAAGGGAGACGCTTTAGGTTTCATCGAGCTCTTTGATATTGATTGGCCATATGCTGATTATGTCATCATGAACCCAACTAGTGAAACCGACTGCAAAAGTTCCTGCTTGAATGATTGTTTCTGTGGCGTTGCAATTTACAGAGGGAATAAATGTTGGAAGAAGAAGCTTCCACTCTCCAATGGAAAGGTTGACTATTCACTTGGAGTCAAAGCTTTTGTGAAATACCCAAAAAGCGATATTAATCCTCCGGGAAACCCTCACATATCGAGAGCGAAAAATAATCGACAAACTTTGATAATTGTGGGATCAACCCTCTTAGGTACTTCTGTGTTTGTAAACTTACTGTTGATTCTTGCAATTTGTGCTGGTATGTTCCTAATCTACCAAAAAAAGATTAGAAAACTTGATACAGGCGTTGAAACTAATCTAGTTCGTTTTACGTACAAAGAGCTTGTTCAAGCTACTAATGGGTTCAAAGATGAACTAGGAAAAGGGGCGTTTGGAATAGTGTATAAAGGTGTAATACGGACAAATACTGTGGCAGTTAAGAAACTATACCATATGGTTCAAGACGGTGAGAAGGAATTTAGAACAGAGGTGAATGCTATTGCAAGAACTCATCACAAAAACTTGGTTCAACTGCTTGGGTTTTGTGACGATGGTGAGCAACGACTACTAGTTTATGAGTACATGAGCAATGGTACTTTAGCAAGCTTTCTTTTTGGAGACATGAGACCTGGTTGGAACCCGCGATGCAATATAGCATTAGGCACTGCAAAGGGGCTATCATACCTTCATGAAGAGTGCAGCACACAGTGTTAGGATCGACAACACCCGTTGAACACGAATTGCGGAATACACACGAACAACAGCAGTTGTTAGGATCGACAACACCCGTTGAACACGAATTGCGGAATACACACGAACAACTGAACTCTCGGACCACACACTCTCACTCTCTGCCACTCAAGAACACAAGGATTTACGTGGTTCGGTCTAAACTGACCTACGTCCACGGGTAACCAGGAGGTTTACATTACTTGGAGAGGTACATGTTACAAATACAGATCAATCTCTTATATAGAGATTGGGATGATAACTGATCAAAGAAAAAACAATGGGAACACATGAAAAATGCACCCGAGAAATATGGCTGTCTTTAGCCATTTCTTTTGACAGGCCACAAAACATGTTGCAGTTTTCACACACGTTTTCTGCCGCTACTTTGACCATCTCAATGAGTGGCTTCACACTCAACAATCTCCCACTTGAAGACACGGAACAATCTTCACCTGTGCTTCAACTGTGCAACTGTATTTCTGTAAATAAGATCCCCCTTGATCTTAGCTCCTTCCTAGTTACCCTGGCCTTCTCTTCAGTTAACCCAAAGGCCCGTTGAAGCTCCCACTGAGCCTCAACTCATCAGTCACAACCTGTGACTCGTTCTCTATCCCTTCCGGCTCCCACTGACACGAACTGCCGTACTCTGAGAAAACCTGAGAACTAACACTCTCCATCATAAGCAGGTAATTCACTGGAGAGACTTTCACCGCTGGAATACTGGTTCTCTTAACCCACTGTCTTCTGGTAACTCTGACTGAAGCACTACCTGTGCTCCCACTGTCACGAATACCCCTGACTGGTTTCCCTGAACCTTTCCTAGCACGTTCAACCTGAATCTGACCTGTGACTCTGGGTTTATCTCCTGCAAAACAAACCTTCTTCTGTCACGAGATTCTGTGAACCGGACTTTGTTTATCTTCTGAACTGGGACGGTCACTCCCTCAGACGGTAATCTAACCATATACAACAAACATTCCTCGTTCGCAAGTCTTACCTTTCCAAAGTCTTACTTTCAGATTCTGCAGTGCTTCACTGCTGTGGGTAGCGTGAAAGGAAGCACCAGAATTCTTGACCCAGGAATTCACACTGCTCTCCACTCTACAGATCATCTTCTGAGTGGTCTTCTGCTGCATTAACTTCTTTCTGGTTATTTGGGCACTGATTCCTAAAGTGTCCAACCTGTTTACAGTTCCAACAAGTCACATCATTTCGAGTCCTCGACTGACTCCTCTTTCTGTTCTTACTGCCACTAGTTCTGTTATTCTTCCTTCCTCTGCCAACATGCATTAAATCACCCGAAGATCCACCTGAATTTCTTCTTCTGACATCTTCGCCCAGAATAAGATCTCGCATCTTCACGAACGTAAACTTGCTCGTATCTGAAGAGCTCGTAACAGCAGTTACGGTTCTGGACCAACTATCGGGTAATGAGGACAATAACAATAAGGCTTGAACTTCATTGATGTGCTCTGTGACTGAATTGCCGTCCCTCATCCTAGTATTCACCAGCTCTCGAATCAGAAAAACCTCCTGTCTTTTGATTCCCAATCTGCTGGTTCCACCTTTTCTGGTCTAACCCCTGATAACACAATATCAAGATCTTTTTGAACCAATAATGTCTCAATCTGCATCTTCCACCAGCTAAAATCTGTACCGTTAAACTTATCGATTTGAACTTTCCCGTCTTCTGCCATGTTAACGAACACAACTAACCGAAATTTAAATCGAAATATAAACCAAAAATCAACATTGAAACAACCGAACCACGTCTGGTCTACGGTTCTGTTTCTTCGATCTTCAACGAAACGATACTCTGAAAATTTGCTGGTTTAACCGGTCAAAAAACTGATCTTGAAATTATAAACCTTCTGCCCAATGCCCCCCAAAAAAATTTAGTTCTTTGAAAAATAAAAGTTTGGCTAGTACTGCCAAAGGATTAAATAAAAAGAACTAAACCCAATTTTCTTTTAAAGTTGAGGGGCTCCTTGGTCAAATTGAGAAACCTCAATTTTCTCCACCAAAAATTAGAACATGTCTGTCCTTTTCTTCTTTCCCAATTCCACTAAAAAAAAATTCACGTGGCCTCTGCCACTTTTTCAAACTTTCCTTTATCTCTTTTCTTCTTGCTTTTCTTTTCTTTCTTATTACGCATAGAACAAAAAAAAAAGAAAGGCTCTGCTCAATGGATCAAGTAACAAGCAAGTGGCAACCTTCACAAGCTTCGATCGATGGATGGGTTCAACGGCTACGCTGCCGGTTGGTTGGAGAAGCAGCGGTGGTTCTGCCGGCGGTTCTGGCGGTGACGGCTTCTGAATCACTGCTGTGATTCACCTGAGCGGCGGCGGTCTCTGATCGGAACTCTAGTACAGGTCAGTATCTTCTCTTCCCTGTACACCTCCTTCTCTGTTCAGTTTCTGTTCGGTTCAACAACAAGAGCCTGAGCTCTGATACCAGTTGTTAGGATCGACAACACCCGTTGAACACGAATTGCGGAATACACACGAACAACAGCAGTTGTTAGGATCGACAACACCCGTTGAACACGAATTGCGGAATACACACGAACAACTGAACTCTCGGACCACACACTCTCACTCTCTGCCACTCAAGAACACAAGGATTTACGTGGTTCGGTCTAAACTGACCTACGTCCACGGGTAACCAGGAGGTTTACATTACTTGGAGAGGTACATGTTACAAATACAGATTAGTTGTTAGGATCGACAACACCCGTTGAACACGAATTGCGGAATACACACGAACAACTGAACTCTCGGACCACACACTCTCACTCTCTGCCACTCAAGAACACAAGGATTTACGTGGTTCGGTCTAAACTGACCTACGTCCACGGGTAACCAGGTGTTTACATTTATTGATGAGGTACAATGTTACAAATACAGAGATATCTCTTATATAGAGATTGGATAGAAGGAATTGTCAATAAAGAAATGTGAATCAACAAAAAGAATGGTGTCTGCGGCTTCTTCTTTTGACTGGCCGCAAATATGGCTGCTGCCTACATTTTCTGCCGTTACTTTGACAAACCACAACAGTGGCTTCATACTCAACAATCTCCCACTTGAAGCCACGGAACAATCTTCACCTGTGCTTCAACTGTGCATCTGTATTTCTGTAAATAAGATCCCCGTTGATCTTAGCTCATTCCTAGTTACCCTGGCCTTCTCTTAAGTTAACCTGAAGGCCCGTTGAAGCTCCCACTGAGCGTCAACTCATCAGTCACAACCTGTGACTCGTTCTCTTTCTTACTGCCACTACTTCTGTTATTCTTTCTTCCTCTTTTTTTTTTTAAATCCAAAGAAAGAATAAACCTTTTCTCACCTCGTCCGCAAAAAGAAAAAAAAGTAATCTGATGATCTCCAAGAGTTTACCCGGCTCCAGTCGACTAAAAAATTAATCGACAACCACAAACTCTAAATCACCACTCGATCATCTTGTCCCACAAAAAAAATACCCCCTTATTTTCTTTGTTGGACCTACAAGAAATAATAATTTTTTTTCTTTTTCAAAGGTGAGACAAACTAGCCCCCACCACCTTTCCTTTTTCTTTATTTCTCCTTGATTTAAACGATTCTTTGAATGAGAACCAAACAAAAATATATCTTTTTTTTTTGTTTCTTAATCGTGTCTGCACAAAGAAACTCCAACAATCTTTTTCTATTTGTGATTGTTGACTAGTGCTGCCAACGATTAAAGAAAACTTCGAACAATCAACATCAGTTCTTCACCCTATTCTTTGGCGAACGAAAGAACAACGAATGGCTGGTGGGGCGGCGGAACTGCCGGCGGTTCTAGCGGCGGCGGCGGTGGCGGTTCTGGCGGCGGTCTCTGATCGGAACCCGACGGCTTCGGAATCACGGCTGAGATTCACCTGAGTGACGACGGTTCTGATCGGAACTCTAGTACAGGTCAGTATCTTCTCTTCCCTGTACACCTCCTTCTCTGTTCAGTTTCTGTTCAGTTCAACAACAGGAGCCTGAGCTCTGATACCAGTTGTTAGGATCGACAACACCCGTTGAACACGAATTGCGGAATACACACGAACAACTGAACTCTCGGACCACACACTCTCACTTTCTGCCACTCAAGAACACAAGGATTTACGTGGTTCGGTCTAAACTGACCTACGTCCACGGGTAACCAGGAGTTTACATTTATTGATGAGGTACAATGTTACAAATACAGAGATATCTCTTATATAGAGATTGGATAGAAGGAATTGTCAATAAAGAAATGTGAATCAACAAAAAGAATGGTGTCTGCGGCTTCTTCTTTTGACTGGCCGCAAATATGGCTGCTGCCTACATTTTCTGCCGTTACTTTGACAAACCACAACGGTGGCTTCATACTCAACACATAGATCATCCATTGTGACATAAAGCCTCATAACATACTTCTTGATGAGTATTATAATGCTCGGATTTCTGATTTTGGACTGGCAAAGCTTTTGTCAATGAACCAGAGTCGAACTAACACTGGAATAAGAGGAACAAAAGGATATGTTGCTCCTGAATGGTTTAGGAACACCCCTGTTACAGTAATGGTTGACGTGTATAGCTTCGGTGTGTTGCTTTTAGAGATAATTTCCTGTAGAAAGAGTGTGATGGAGAATGAAAGTGGTGATGAATATGGAGCAATCTTGATTGATTGGGCATGGGACTGTTATCAAGAAAAGCGGTTGGATGTGTTTGTTGAGAATGATTTGGAGGCTTTAGATGATGTGAAGAAGCTTAGAAGCTTTTTGATGGTTGGTCTTTGGTGTGTACAAGAAAAACCTTCTTTGAGGCCAACCATGCGGAAGGTAATCCAGATGCTTGAAGGAGTTGTTGAAGTGAACGAACCTCCATGTCCGTTTCCTTTCATTATGTAATTAGTTGTTTTAGACATAGTCGAATCCGAACCAATTAGCATATAAAAGTGTTTATGTCCATTTGTTCTGTTTTTGTGACAAATTTGTTAGTGAAGAATTAATTTCTTTTTTCTAGTTCCATCTGTTGGAGCAGCCATTACTCATTGTCGTTTACCTTCCCGTACCTTCAATTAGAATGAAATTATCAAACCTGCTGGTTGAGTACTACTTCACTTGAATGTGTGTTGCTTTGAATTGGTTTAAGAAATGACAGATGGATTTTGTGTCACACCCCGACCACGTAGAACATACAAAACGTGGCGGAAACATCGGGGAGTGTTGTAACAGAATTAATGTTTCACAACCATGGAAATTAAAGTTTCGTTTTATTGATTAAAAGTGTTACAATGTCTTAACAAACAAAGAAATACAACATAATTAACTAGTCTTGCATCTTTTATTGTCACTAAAGCCCAAGTCTGTCTATGTGTATCTTGATCATCTTATGCAACAGCTCCTGAAAAACACATGTGAAAATAGGTACGTCAGCATAAAAATGCCTGTGAGATACATAGGTTTTGTGAAAATAAGATTCATGACTTATGTTTGAGAAAATGTTTAGTCATGAACCTTGTTATTTGCTTTGTCTTTTAAATCATTTGAAAAACGATAAGATCAGATGATAAGTATAAATAAATGTAAGGTTAAATGAATAACCAAGTAAAATATGTTTGCATAAGATAAGTTGTTTATAAATCGATGTCTTGTGAAAAGTATGTTATTTGTATGAAATGTTCTATGTCTCAAACTGAAATGATTCAAATAACGATACGACATGTAATACCATACAAACACTTATATATAGGAAGTACCAGCGGCGTATCCACCATGCTTGTATCATATTACACACGCATCGTTACTTAATCACTTAATCAAACCAAACCAAACAATGTAAAATGTTCATGTCAAGATGTAAATCATGTCAAAATGTCTATGTCAAATATCCATGTCAAATGTCTATGTCAAATATCCATGTCAAATGTCTATGTCAAATATCCATGTCAAATGTCTATGTCAAAATGTCATGTATGGCAAGTGAAATGTCTCAACTAAACCATATGCACAAAAACAAAGTATTGAAGTAAAACTTGGTTTAAATCAAAGCTATGTTTTGTGTAAATGCATGCAAATATTTAATATGAACATTTATGCGGTATTGTGAAAATGCATACATCCAAGCCTTGCGACTGTGGTGATAAACCCTTTAAACAAATTAAAGGTCTATCTGTCTTATATCATCGAATTCGGTCATTCCTTTCATCCCCTTTCCCTGGGACGTCCGGAACGGGAGTTGTCAATTCCTATGGTACCACTACCTACTAACGAACGGCATGATCGGTGTTAATGAATGTATTGTCCCATGTAAACAAACCAAATGTCATACCAAAATGTAAGCATGTGATGAAAACAATGTACTAAGTATGCACGCAATGGACATACATAGCATAAAATGTAAATGTAAAACGATGTACTAAGTATGAACTAAATGGACATACATAGCATAAAACACAATGAGATCATGTACTATAAGTGTACTATTGAACATAGCAGGTATATGATGTGAAAACAGGAAAGCATGAAAGTAACAAGTAGGCACATGTGTTCCACCCCAAAACAGTTTGGAAAACAGTAAAAGAGGGGTCTATGTACTCACTTGAGATTGCTCAGAAGTCCTTGAGTAACAACCAAACAATGCTAGAGATCGCGGATATCAAACGGCACCTAATATAGGTAACTATGTTAATTAACCGGACCTAGATCAGAAGATCGGGTAGCATTAGGGTTTGTAAACCAAACGAGTGTAGAGACTCGTGTCATTTGGTTTAACAAAGCCTACATACTAAATGAAACTTAACCTAAGTGCTTACGACCCATTACGACCCGTTTAGGTAGCTTATGCTACTTTAACGCGTCGTTCGCGTGAAACGCGTTTGGACCGCCTAACTAGCCCTATGACAAGTGTTATATGCCTAAACATGTTACATAATCAGTTATGTGACAAAAGTTTAGGTTACATATGCTTAATTACCAATTATACATGAAAAGGGTATTCTGGTAATTTTCCTAAGGCATATAAACTACCTATCATACAACTACTTAAACGATGTGACCATAGGGTATAACCTCGGAAGGTTATGCCCTATACTAGGGTCACCTAATGTATTTGGTCGGATCCTAATGATCGACCAAACTGGGTCGGGTTCGAAGGTATAAGCGATTTATCAGATCGCTTACCCTACGACCCTAGACAACGTGGTAATCAGTAGGCATAGTCCCAAGGGACTATAACCAACGTGATTACACTCACGTTGCGAAGTTCAAACGAACTTCGCATTGACCATTACTGGTCAACGCTGAAAGTCAAATAAAGTTTGACTTTCGGACTCGAAAAGCAGTAAAATAAGGAAAAGAACGAAAGAATACTTACCCAGGGTCCCTGAATGCTAATCCCGATTCAAGAATCTCAGGTATGAAACAATGGTTTCAACTTAGAGCTCCTCAAATCAGAATTCTAGTGATTTTTAAGCAATGGGGGGTGGGGTATTTATAGTATTCGGTCCACCGTTAAGATCGTTTGTCGAATATCGTGCCTTAATCGAAACCGTACAAGTGTCGGAAAGTTGTGGTGCCTAAAAATGATGTTTATCAGCTGAATATGCAAGTTGCAAGTGTGTGGTTGTGGTTAAAACAACTGGTACACGCTGACTGTTCGTTCTGATCTGTTCTGGGAGTCTGACGCGGGCCGCCTAAGAATGTTAAGAAACTGAGGCGGGCCGCCTGGCTGTCTGATCAGCAAACTTCTTGCAGAATTGACAGTTTTGGTCCCTGCACGTGTTTAAGGCCATTTTCGACACTTCTAAGGCCCGTAAAGCCAACTTTAAGGCCCTAAAATGATTCCTAAATATTGTGGACATGAAACATGCTCAAAAATATGCCGGGTGTTGGTTCGTTTGGTCGTACGAACGCGATGTTCGCTTATTTACGACGGAATGCGCACAAGCGCGAAAAACGATCCAAATGACGCGACGAATGGATTTTTGGCAAGCCAAACACTAAAGTATAATATAGTCATGCTTACATAAATTTTTGGATGTCCGGATGTATTCAGAACGTAAGTTATGCGCGAAAATGCAAACTTGTGCACTTTTTGACACTTTTAGTCCCTGAATGACACAAAAGTTTATTTTAGCATACCGAACACCTCAAAGCCTATTTCTAAGCTATGTGAAGGATATTTATGGTATGTTTAACTTATGGTCATGCTCCGGAATGTCTGTTACAGTTCAAATTGGCATACTTTCGCAGTTTGTCAAATTTAGTCCCTGTAAGCGATTTAACTTGATTTTGCCATACCAAAGCCTTTAAAACTTATTTCTAAGTTATGTAAAGGTTATTTAAGGTATGTTAAGCCTATGTCACTATTCCGTAGTGTTTGTTGCATTAAACTGGTTATATTTACGCATCGGTGCGCGTATAACCTTCCAGAAAGCGATTTAGAGTTTGAAATTGAACAAGAATTGATATGTGCAAATGATACACATATTTTTACAAATCCCAAGTATGAAATATAATATTTCATTGGTTCGGTATTTGTTTGATGGCCGTGGAGGCACAGGTGTTACAGTCTCCCCTACTTTAGGAAATTTCGTCCCGAAATTTATTTAGAGGAAACTTGTGAGAGCTTGAAAACATGAAGTTAAAAAAAAAATCGAACAACATTGGTTTGGGTTCTGAACTTCTAGTAACTTTTAATAACATCATGATTGCAATGTAAGAGGGATACTTATATACAAGTATATGAAGCGTCATTGGTGCTTCCACCGTACCTCCATTACATCGTGCTCATTTCGTTATTTTTGTCACTATCGGTTCTTACACATAATAAATCTTACTGTGGTTACCGTGCACTGAATCTCATAATTATGTACGCGTCCATAATTAGACAATTCCTTGCATAGTTCACACAATCTATTTTATAATGTGTAGGGGAAAACCAAATGAACAAACCTGTGATGAGTGTGACTAGACCGCCATAGAGTCCTTTTAATTAAATCAATAAATGATCTAAATAGACTATCAAGGAGTCTGTTCAGCTACATCACTAGATGTCGTTCTTTAACCAAATTGTGAATCAATCTTTTTGACTAGACCACTAAAGGGTCTCTTATGAATCATGGAGTGGTACTTATATAATCCAAGGGTCTTAACTATTACATAGAAGCCCATTAAGGATTAAAGGTAGTACCTTTTGAATATCCTGCTACGAATCCCTCATATGAAGATATGAAAGATTCTGCGAGGATTTGGATAACGAATATCCAGAGTATTAAAAACACAAAAATGCATAAAAGAAAACATAAGATGAATAAACACATAGTCACATAACCACAAAATTGTTTAACTAGAAGTTTGTTCTGCTAACGGAGTACATGTATTTAAAGCACACTAGGAATCCATCTCGTGGATTTCATTTGGCACTTTAAACATTATCAAGAATCTAACTATTAAGATAGAAAGATTCATAAAGAAAATTCGATTTCGATTATAAAGAATCGAAATGTTCGAATTAAGGTACATAAGGAATCCAATTAAGGACTCTGATTTGAATGATGATTATCCACAAGGGTCTAAATATGAAGATAAAAAGATCCCATATGGATTTTAGAAGTTGCAGATGTTTTGAAACCTTGCACTGGATGTGCTTAGGTCAAAACATGATGTAAAATGCTTATGAAGTTGAGATGCTTGATATGTCAAGGCGACATATGAAGCAGAATTTTGAAGGTTAAGTCAATGTATGAGGAAAATATTTTTGAAAACTATGCATGGGGTTCTTTTAAGAAAAATGTGTTTAACGTTTTTGAAACCTTATATATAATACTTTTTGAAATCATAAAGTAGGTGTATTAGGTAGATATATTTACAAAAATGTTTTAAAATCATGCGAGATGAATTTTGAAATTATGTATAAGGTTTTTGAAAGACATGAATGATGCTTTTCGAAATCATGCACTTGATAAGAAAATGTATTGTGTTAATATTGTCTTCAGACTATATGAAATATTTTGAAATTAGGAAGGTTGGTTTTGATAACATGACCAATGTTTTTGAAATAACATAGACAATGCATCTAGAAAAATTGTTTTTAAACTATATGAAATGTTTTGAGATCATGAGGATTGTTTTTGAAATACTTGTACTGTATATGTTGAAAAATCAAAACGTAATGGGTATGAGATTTGAAAATATCCTTAGTTATCTAACCAAGGATTCAAAGGCACTGATGTGCAGAAGCATGATCACTCATAATGTTACTTTATTTTCTGTACTTTGTTTCTTAGAATGAAACGAGTACTTAAAATGTTCGAGGGAATCACGAGCGATCATTTGAAAGAGAGAATCACAAGAGTAGTTTGTAAGGAACATAGTTCCTTAATGCAGGTATCATAGGAAAAGTCATACACACATGTAATTATACTTGTATATCAGAATTGTGAACAACAACTTTTATTTATGAACAAGACATGTTGTTTCACAATACACGAAAACAAAAGAAACAAAGGCATAAGACAGCAACATCCTTTGTTCAGTCGAATGCTCATCCAAGGGTTGGATTTGCATTAGCAAGCCTTGAGCAATCCCTTTGGAAATGGCCCATCTCGCCACAGTTGTAGCAAGACCCTCGTGAAAAACGAGCTTGAGCAGGAGTGTCGCCAGCTTGATTTGGTATAGCTACAGCTGGGCAAACCCTTGCTGTATGACCTATAAGTCCACAAATCCGACATTTGCGGCACCTCACACTAGGGTGATGATGAAGGTTACATTGGTTGCACAAGGGTGCAGTTCCATTGTATGGCTTCCTAGCAGGGGGTTGAGCTGGTTGGTTGGGGAAAGCTTTACCATTGTGAGCGACCATGACGAAGTTCTGAGAAGTCTTTCGCTTCTTTGACTTCTTAGGGGATCGTTCATCCATGGTCTTTGATTCCTCGATTGGTTTCTTGGCTGATGGTGTTGTCACCTGACTAGGTCCTGCCTGTCTTGGTGACTCTTGAGTGGCTTCATCCTGGAGATGATACATGGCAGTAGCTAATTCAACAGTCTTCAGGACTACTTCGCCTATTCGCTGAGCGAATTTGGCTGCTTGTTCAAATATCTGGGCGTCATCGTGATGAAGAGGCATTCTTGAAGAAAAAGAAAGGCATAGGGAGAAACAGGTGAAAGGTTATTGGACAATCAAAACAGAATGATAACGCATGAAAATTGCGATCATTTGTTTGTTACCTAAGGCAAACAAATGAGACGGTGACTAATCAAAGTAAATGGGTCAAAAATAATGTATCGCGAAGACATGCTCGCCTATAAGTGAACACTCATCCCAAGAATTCCCAGGTAAGCACAACTGGTCTCGTGTCTGATGAGATGTATACGAAGTGCTTGCCTAGACAGAAAACCCAGAATACAGGCATTCACCCTTCCAGTTTGCACGTGTTCACATTATTTAAAACCCAAAACCTTGACGAAGTTTTGAAAACTCAAAGGGGTTCAAAACCATATAATAGAGAGTTCAAAACCTTACAATAGAGGGTTCAAAACCTAGTAATCAATCATCCTAGAACAGATGATTAGTTTTCAAAGTGGTTCGGAAATTTATGTTCTTGTTGTGATCGTCGCCTAAGGATAGGTGACGGTATTGTTTTATGACTAAACGCAAGTAAACTCGCGTTAGGGTCCTAGAAAGGTTATAGACTAGGTCAAAGCATTACTAATAACCTAATTCCCTATAACCATTGGCTCTGATACCATCTTTTCTGTCACACCCCGACCACGTAGAACATACAAAACGTGGCGGAAACATCGGGGAGTGTTGTAACAGAATTAATGTTTCACAACCATGGAAATTAAAGTTTCGTTTTATTGATTAAAAGTGTTACAATGTCTTAACAAACAAAGAAATACAACATAATTAACTAGTCTTGCATCTTTTATTGTCACTAAAGCCCAAGTCTGTCTATGTGTATCTTGATCATCTTATGCAACAGCTCCTGAAAAACACATGTGAAAATAGGTACGTCAGCATAAAAATGCCTGTGAGATACATAGGTTTTGTGAAAATAAGATTCATGACTTATGTTTGAGAAAATGTTTAGTCATGAACCTTGTTATTTGCTTTGTCTTTTAAATCATTTGAAAAACGATAAGATCAGATGATAAGTATAAATAAATGTAAGGTTAAATGAATAACCAAGTAAAATATGTTTGCATAAGATAAGTTGTTTATAAATCGATGTCTTGTGAAAAGTATGTTATTTGTATGAAATGTTCTATGTCTCAAACTGAAATGATTCAAATAACGTTACGACATGTAATACCATACAAACACTTATATATAGGAAGTACCAGCGGCGTATCCACCATGCTTGTATCATATTACACACGCATCGTTACTTAATCACTTAATCAAACCAAACCAAACAATGTAAAATGTTCATGTCAAGATGTAAATCATGTCAAAATGTCTATGTCAAATATCCATGTCAAATGTCTATGTCAAATATCCATGTCAAATGTCTATGTCAAATATCCATGTCAAATGTCTATGTCAAATATCCATGTCAAATGTCTATGTCAAAATGTCATGTATGGCAAGTGAAATGTCTCAACTAAACCATATGCACAAAAACAAAGTATTGAAGTAAAACTTGGTTTAAATCAAAGCTATGTTTTGTGTAAATGCATGCAAATATTTAATATGAACATTTATGCGGTATTGTGAAAATGCATACATCCAAGCCTTGCGACTGTGGTGATAAACCCTTTAAACAAATTAAAGGTCTATCTGTCTTATATCATCGAATTCGGTCATTCCTTTCATCCCCTTTCCCTGGGACGTCCGGAACGGGAGTTGTCAATTCCTATGGTACCACTACCTACTAACGAACGGCATGATCGGTGTTAATGAATGTATTGTCCCATGTAAACAAACCAAATGTCATACCAAAATGTAAGCATGTGATGAAAACAATGTACTAAGTATGCACGCAATGGACATACATAGCATAAAATGTAAATGTAAAACGATGTACTAAGTATGAACTAAATGGACATACATAGCATAAAACACAATGAGATCATGTACTATAAGTGTACTATTGAACATAGCAGGTATATGATGTGAAAACAGGAAAGCATGAAAGTAACAAGTAGGCACATGTGTTCCACCCCAAAACAGTTTGGAAAACAGTAAAAGAGGGGTCTATGTACTCACTTGAGATTGCTCAGAAGTCCTTGAGTAACAACCAAACAATGCTAGAGATCGCGGATATCAAACGGCACCTAATATAGGTAACTATGTTAATTAACCGGACCTAGATCAGAAGATCGGGTAGCATTAGGGTTTGTAAACCAAACGAGTGTAGAGACTCGTGTCATTTGGTTTAACAAAGCCTACATACTAAATGAAACTTAACCTAAGTGCTTACGACCCATTACGACCCGTTTAGGTAGCTTATGCTACTTTAACGCGTCGTTCGCGTGAAACGCGTTTGGACCGCCTAACTAGCCCTATGACAAGTGTTATATGCCTAAACATGTTACATAATCAGTTATGTGACAAAAGTTTAGGTTACATATGCTTAATTACCAATTATACATGAAAAGGGTATTCTGGTAATTTTCCTAAGGCATATAAACTACCTATCATACAACTACTTAAACGATGTGACCATAGGGTATAACCTCGGAAGGTTATGCCCTATACTAGGGTCACCTAATGTATTTGGTCGGATCCTAATGATCGACCAAACTGGGTCGGGTTCGAAGGTATAAGCGATTTATCAGATCGCTTACCCTACGACCCTAGACAACGTGGTAATCAGTAGGCATAGTCCCAAGGGACTATAACCAACGTGATTACACTCACGTTGCGAAGTTCAAACGAACTTCGCATTGACCATTACTGGTCAACGCTGAAAGTCAAATAAAGTTTGACTTTCGGACTCGAAAAGCAGTAAAATAAGGAAAAGAACGAAAGAATACTTACCCAGGGTCCCTGAATGCTAATCCCGATTCAAGAATCTCAGGTATGAAACAATGGTTTCAACTTAGAGCTCCTCAAATCAGAATTCTAGTGATTTTTAAGCAATGGGGGGTGGGGTATTTATAGTATTCGGTCCACCGTTAAGATCGTTTGTCGAATATCGTGCCTTAATCGAAACCGTACAAGTGTCGGAAAGTTGTGGTGCCTAAAAATGATGTTTATCAGCTGAATATGCAAGTTGCAAGTGTGTGGTTGTGGTTAAAACAGCTGGTACACGCTGACTGTTCGTTCTGATCTGTTCTGGGAGTCTGACGCGGGCCGCCTAAGAATGTTAAGAAACTGAGGCGGGCCGCCTGGCTGTCTGATCAGCAAACTTCTTGCAGAATTGACAGTTTTGGTCCCTGCACGTGTTTAAGGCCATTTTCGACACTTCTAAGGCCCGTAAAGCCAACTTTAAGGCCCTAAAATGATTCCTAAACATTGTGGACATGAAACATGCTCAAAAATATGCCGGGTGTTGGTTCGTTTGGTCGTACGAACGCGATGTTCGCTTATTTACGACGGAATGCGCACAAGCGCGAAAAACGATCCAAATGACGCGACGAATGGATTTTTGGCAAGCCAAACACTAAAGTATAATATAGTCATGATTACATAAATTTTTGGATGTCCGGATGTATTCAGAACGTAAGTTATGCGCGAAAATGCAAACTTGTGCACTTTTTGACACTTTTAGTCCCTGAATGACACAAAAGTTTATTTTAGCATACCGAACACCTCAAAGCCTATTTCTAAGCTATGTGAAGGATATTTATGGTATGTTTAACTTATGGTCATGCTCCGGAATGTCTGTTACAGTTCAAATTGGCATACTTTCGCAGTTTGTCAAATTTAGTCCCTGTAAGCGATTTAACTTGATTTTGCCATACCAAAGCCTTTAAAACTTATTTCTAAGTTATGTAAAGGTTATTTAAGGTATGTTAAGCCTATGTCACTATTCCGTAGTGTTTGTTGCATTAAACTGGTTATATTTACGCATCGGTGCGCGTATAACCTTCCAGAAAGCGATTTAGAGTTTGAAATTGAACAAGAATTGATATGTGCAAATGATACACATATTTTTACAAATCCCAAGTATGAAATATAATATTTCATTGGTTCGGTATTTGTTTGATGGCCGTGGAGGCACAGGTGTTACAGTTTGCACTCAAACCTGCAGTCTTTTGCTTGATTTGGTAGTAAAGAGAATTTATAGGTTTTTATCAAACTTAAAGGGTTATATTGGAAACAAGTATAAACTTCAGGGTTGCTTTTAAAAAGTGCAAAAGATTATATTGTTCTGACAAGTGACACCAAATATGACAACTTAATGATCCAAGAAAAGGATACGTAGATGTTTTATTACTATAATAAAGAGGAAAGGCTTTCATGTTTTTTTTTTTGAAAGGTGTAATTCACAACAGACGGTTAATACACACCCGTAAGTCGCTGGCCCGCCCCATTTCTGTCCCAAGGACTATGTTGTCTTAACGGGGCCCACACCTCGGTAGAAATGAGACATAGCTTTCCCCGAGAAAATTTCCGACCTCCTGCCACACGAATCGATCGCCTGTTGTGACAGAGCGACCCGCTGGAGTAAATGTGTCGTAATAGAAAACTCGGGTTCCCTCAGGCTTGAACCGGAGTCCTTGCCATCCTTGGGTTGGGAATAACCCCAATGCCTCACCTTTGATGGAGGTGGGGATCGAACCTGAGACCACTCACATGGCCCAAGTCCTTTCCACCACTCCACCAAAGTTTCATGTTGAGTTTGTTTATTAGCATCTATATTATTTTAGGATAATATATTAGAAGATTAGTATCATGTATTATTTGTATTTATATGTTAAGAAGAAGTCGGTCCTACTCCTCTATATATATTTTAGATATTATTGAATAAGAGATCAAGGAATTACGATTACTTTTATGGTATCAGAGCTTTCAAGCTCTAAACCCTAGTTCTTCACAGATCCCAGACTACGAGTCTGCTGCCCCAACCTTCTTTTTTCATTTTCTTTTTTTTACAACACCCGTATTATCTTCACAGATCAGCCATGGTCGATACCAAGAAAACTGATGCTGGTTCATCATCCGACCCTAAAACACCTACTCTCCATCCTATTTACAATGTTACAAACATCCAGAACAAGGTGCGGGTTCTAGATGGTACCAAGGTCACCTATTCGTCTTGGGTGAAACTGTTTCAGTTGACTGCTCGTGGTTACAAAGTAACAAACCACATCGATGGCACCCTTCCACCGGAGAAAACTGATCACGACTATGAGTCATGGATGGAGACCGATGCCATTGTTCTGCAGTGGACTTACAGTACCCTCTCCGACGATCTCCTGGTTCGTGTTCTTGAAATTGACGCTACTGCTTTAGAGGCCTGGTTACGCATCAAAGGCCTGCTCACCAACAACAAAGGATCTAGGGCAGCCACCCTGGAACATTAGTTTGTCAATCTGACTCAAAAATCCATGCCATCTCTCGACGCCTATTGCCAGCGATTAAAGGATATTGCTAATCAATTGGCTGATGTTGACCAGCCGGTCTCTAATCAGCGCCTCATCCTTCAATTAGTTAGGGGCCTACCATCTTGTAACACCTCGAAAATTTGTGTCAAATAATATAATGACACGTGTCCAAATAACTCTCAATTATACAACGTTGTTTAGAGAGAGGGACCAAATGTGTATAAATTATGGAAGAATGTTGTGGAGGGACCATTTATGTTAACATGCCATTTTAATGGCCTCTGAGTGAGTTTTACGGACTGTAAGCTTATATTGCTTACAGACCGTAAGTATGAAAAATTATTGAAGTTGGGAAGCGGTTACGGACCGTAAGCATATGTATGGCTTACGGACCGTAAGCAGGTGAAAACCAGGGGCGCTGTAAAGGGCTTATGAAGCGTAAGCCTCAGACCTTTACGGTCCATAAGCACTGCCATTGGCATTTTTTGTTTGGAGGCCAAGGCATTCTGTCCTTGTGCCATCTTTCTCGCGAAATGCGACTCATGCTCAACTCCTTACACCTCACTACACACCTGCTAGTATCTTAGAGACCCCTTGGACACATGGCTTGATCCTACACTTGATTTCCAAGTATAAATACCCTCAAAGTGCAACCATTTTTCTTGCAACAATTCTCATAATCTTCTCTATACTCACAAAGTGGAGTTGCTTCTTCCAAGAGGCCTCCCAACTGAGTTATCTTTTCCCCTTTGATCACTAGTAAGTGTTCCATCCCTGCTCGTTTCATTTTATAGGGTAGTATTTAGCCGAAAGTCAAGCAAATCGACTTTTGTTTACACCTTCGGTTAAGACCATTATGGTCCAGCCATTGTTCGAATCGAACATGGATACGTGATTGTAATAAGGCAGGTGATAATCCCTTAAAAGGGCACCTCCTTGAAATCACGTTAAGTTGGTCAAATGATGGGTCAAAGTTACGTTTAATAAAAAGTCAAAACGCAGATTTTCGGAAAACTTATAAAATGAACTTATAAAATTTTTAACACATCTTTTTGACACCAAATCAGTTGGTAAATAATATTAGAACATGTCTAGGCATGTTCAGCCAGTCATTTCCAGTTTATACCTCGGTTCGCAACCGAAAGTCAAGCAGTTTGACTTCTGCTTTGACATCGATTCGGACCCGAATTAGCAAACTTAGCTACTGATTTGAAATTGCATTATGATCATATTTATGTGTAGGATAACCCTATGTGGTTATACTACTTGATCATAATCAGTTGTTGAGTTTTTATACAAGTTTATACATTATGCCTTAAAATGCCGAAAATGCTCTTTTGGTGCATAGAATGGTTTTAAAATGCAATGTATATATAATTTGCATAACCTACTGACTTGGTAATATAATTAAGATGTTTAGGTATAATGAACTTGTTTATGACTCATCCGATCACCCGATACCGCCTATGCGCGTACAGTTAGCTTATGTAACTTAGTTTACGTAAGTCAACCGAATTGGGTCAAAATCCTTCAGATTCTCTTATAATCTAGAATGTAATCATGTTTACCCATATTATACAAGTCTTAGTACTTGTGAGGGCTTAAACTACATTCTATCCCACATTCTTCCACAAATAAAAACGAAAGCTCACACTATTCCTCAAATGAGAGGAGTGAGCCCAGATATATTGTCAAGGAAAAATCTTGCTCTATTAAAGACGGGTGCACTTACAAGTACTTCGTGTCTTGTAAACCCCGAGATTTTACTGAGGAAAATGGAGCTATTGATGCCATGAAATGGCTTGACGAGATGGAGACAGTTATTGATATCAGCGGGTGTGCTGATAAGGATATAGTGAAATACATGTCGCAGTCATTTAAGGGCGATGCCCTGACTTGGTGGAAAGCTATGATCCAGTCTATGGGGAAGATGTCCTTGTACAACATGAAATGGTCCAAATTTGTGTACCTAATTAAAAAGACATACTGTCCTCCGCATGAAGTGAAGAAGGTAGAGTCAGACTTCTTGACTCTAACCATGAAGAATTTAGACTGTCAGAAGTATGTTTCCGACCACAATTCGCTGTCTAGACTGGTTCCATAATTAATTACTCCCGAATCTAAACGCATTGTGCGTTTCATTGGTGGGCTAGCACCTGAGATTAAATGTATGGTTAAAGCTTCAAAGCCCACTACTTTTAGGTCTGTTATGGACCTATCTCTCTTATCACCCAGGATGAGGTGAGATTGAAGTCAGTCCGATCTAAGATTGACGGGAAGAGGAAAAGGGATGATGATCACTCCTAGAAATCCAAGAAAGGAAAGTTTGGGTTCAGCAAGAACCAGCAGAAGTCGGATGATAGACCTGTCTGCAAGACTTGGAACAGACGACATTGGGGACAATGTCGCTCGGACCGGCAAATGAAGCCTTGCGGCATACGTAAGAAGTCTGGTCACAACTCCTTGGACTGTAAGGACTTGAAGAATGCCGTATGCTATGGTTGTGATGATAAGGGCCACATAGAAACAAATTGCCCCAAACTTGCTAAAGAGGGCAATGTAAAGCCTAGGGAGGCGAAGAAAAGCAACGCTCGAGCTTTCCAGCTAACTACAAGGGAAACAGTTAAGGATATGAATGTCATTACGGGTACGTTTCTTGTAAATGATATATTTGCAAGAATTTTATTTGATTATGGAGCTGATAAGAGCTTTGTTGATCATACGTTTAGTAAACTATTAAACCTACCCCTTAGAGCTTTAGATATTACCTATGAGGTAGAAATGGCAGACGGTAGCATAGAAACCGCTTCTTCTATTCTTGATGGATGCGTTATATCCATTAAGAACCATTCTATCCCTATTAGTCTTTTGCCAATGAATTTGGCAGGGTTCGATATAGTTTTAGGCATGGATTGGTTAGCACATAACCAAACCCGAATTGCCTGCGATAAGAAACTTATCGAGATAATTCCACATCTGGTGAAGTACTCTCTATTCATGGAGATCTACACTATGGATTGCCTGAGAAAGTGTCTCTGCTTAAGGCATCCAAGTGTTTGAAGAGCGGATGTGTCATCTACATGGAACAAGTGACGATAGATGAACCAAAGCCATTGAAGACATTCCAGTCATCTCTAAGTACTCAGATGTGTTTCCTGAATAATTACCCGGTCTATCCCCGGAGAGGCAGGTCGAGTTTAGGATCATTATATTACCTGGAGCTGCTCCTGTAGCTAGAGCTCCGTATCGATTAGCACCAAGTGAGATGAAGGAACTGAAGACTCAACTGGATGAGCTATTAGAGAAAGGCTTTATGCAGCCTAGTTCCTCACCTTGGGGAGCTCCTATCCTGTTTGTAAAGAAGAAAGACGGTTCAATGTGAATGTGCATTGACTACCATGAGCTGAACAAGATAATGATCAAGAATCGTTATCCGCTTCCCAGGATCAACGATTTGTTCGACCAGCTGCAAGGAGCTAGTTATTTCTCCAAGACTTATTTAAGATCAGGGTACCATCAACAGAAGGTTAGGAGCGAGGATGTACCAAAGACAACCTTCAGGACCAGATACGGCCACTCTGAGTTTCTAGTGATGCCTTTTGGGCTCACCAATGCACCTGCAACATTCATGGATCTCATGAATAGAGTCTGCAAGCCGTATTTAGATAATTTTGTCATTGTCTTTATTGACGACATACTTATCTATTCTCGTAATCAAACTGATCACGAGAAACATGTTCGATGCATCCTTGAATTGCTAAAGCAGGAGAAGTTTTATGCAAAGGTCTCTAAGTGCGAGTTCTGGCTTAGAGAAGTCTAGTTTCTTGGACATGTGATTAGTGAGCATGGTATCTAGGTGGATCCCGCTAAGATTGAAGCCATTATGAATTGGGAAGCACCAAAGACTCCGTCTGAGATTTGTAGTTTCTTAGGACCAGCCGGTTATTATAAAAGGTTCATTGAGAACTTTTGTCGTATTGCCACTCCTTTGACTACTCCGACCCGCAAGAATGTCAAGTTTGATTGAGGTCCAAAACAGAAAGAATCTTTTGAGATTCTGATGTATAAGTTGAGCAATGCTCCAGTCTTAACCCTACCTGAGGGTATTGAAGACTTTGTGGTATATTGTGATGCCTCGCACACCGGAATGGGTTGTGTGCTTATGCAATGAGGCAAAGTGATTGCATATGCATCACGACAACTTAAAGTGCATGAAAAGAATTACACCACCCATGGTTTGTAATTGGGTGCCGTTGTATTTGCACTAAAATTATGGAGACATTATTTATATGGCACAAAGTATATTATATACACTGACCATAAAAGCCTCCAGCATCTGTTCAATCAGAAGGATTTGAATATGCGACAACGCCGTTGGATGGGGACGTTGAATGATTATGATTGTGAAATCTGTTACCATCCCGGCAAGGCAAATGTCATTGCTGACGCTTTGAGTCGCAAGGAAAGGGTCAAACCAATTCAGATTAACGCCAAAAGTATTGAGCTCAGAACTAGCTTGAATGAGAAGTTGCTAGATGCTCAGAAACAGACTTTATTAGAAGCAAATGCTTCTAATGAAGGGTTAGGTGGAACTTTTGATCAGTTGTCACCTGGGAAAGATGGAAGTTAAGATTGAATGATCGAATTTGGGTTCCTATCTTTGGAGGACTCAGAGATCTGATCTTCCAAGAAGCTCATAATTCTAGATATTCTGTTCATCCTGGAGGTGATAAAATGTACCAGGATTTGAGAAAGAATTATTGGTGGATGGGTAGGAAGAAATCCATAGCCACTTATGTAGCTACCTGTCTGGCGTGTTCGCAAGTTAAAGCTGAACATCAGAAACCGTCAGGACTTTTACAACAACTTGAGATTCCCACTTGGAAATGGGAGATGGTAACTATGGACTTGATTACCAAGTTACCCATGACCAAATGTGGGTTTTAATCACCACTAAAGAACTTCATGAACATTAAATGGGTTTTACTCAAAACGTCAAATTAGGCTCTAAAACTCATACCGTTTGTTCTCTTGATCAAACCATGCAAAATCCCACTAAGATGTCTCCATTTCATCACCTCTGCATCGCGAATTTAATCGAAGAAAATTCTAGGGCTTATAACTTGTGCGGACGATATCTCCTTCAATTCTCAACCTTTCCAGGTGATTCCAAAGCCCAACTTGCTTAGTTTTTTGTTCTCTACCAAAGCCCTCTATCAATTTCAATGATAGAAGGCTAATTTATCCGAATTTAATTTTAGTTGAAATTAGGGTTCTTCATACATAGAATTTGGGGCTTTTAGATTTATACTTGTGTTTTGATGAAATTGAAAATACAATATTTTTATATATGATACTAGTGTATTGTGTGTAAAGTTTGGGAATTTTTAGATACCAATTGGAATTTTGGTGAATTATTTATGTTTTAATCACTAGATAAATCAAATAAAAATACAAGATGATTTTAAATAAATTCAATAAATATTTCTATTGGGTATTTCAGAGTATATGAACACTAGGAAATTTTAATATAATTTTCCTTAATTTTTTTTTTTTGGGAATTCATGAATATAATTTGGATTTATACATGTCTTAATTATTCAAAAATACAAGTTTATCACAAATAAATCCTATAAATATTTTTACTGATTTTGTTGTAGGTTCTATAATTGTTTTCAGACTCTTATATAAATTCTCTATAATTTTAATTGTCTTATCAATGGATTTTCTTTTAAGTAAATGAAAGTTCTTTATAAAATTTATTATTTCAAATTAAAAAAAAAGTGATAACCATGGGATCTAAGGTATGATTTTGTTAGATGAATTCTATTAATTAATCGAAATTGGTAACATTTAACGATTATGATAACATACTAAATTGTTATTACTATAACGATTATAATCATGACAATTTGTACAAAATACCGATTTGTATATTATTTTGAAAACTCATATAAGTCCCCAAATAGGAGAACCCAATTTCCTAAAATTTATATACTGTCCGTTTGCTTAGAATTCAGTTATTCATTTTAGGGTGATTATCATTTTAGATATAATCCGGTTCTTTTCGTGCGGTGTTTCACAAGACTAAGCAGGAATGCAACCTGTGAGTATATTCGACTTTTTTTCCCCTTTTTGCTATTAACTCTTTTTGGGGTCTATCCCATGCTTGATTTCAGTTTTGTTATTTAAATTGTTAACATGCTATTCGATGTGTTTCTATGTGTCACTTGTTGCTAAATTCTATTGTTTCTCTATACGTGCATCTATGTGTTACTCGCTTTGTGTCACATGTTTCGCGTGGGTCCACCTGGCTGACCGGTTCCCCACGGCCATGGGTTGAACTCGGTATCGCCATCATTGTTTCGCAGATTCGCCTTTCGGGGCTTGAATCTCTAGGTGTCTATGGTTACTAATGTTGTTATGTTTGTGTTGCTTATGAGATATTTGTGAGTTCTTGTTATATTGAGGGACCTAGTTTCACATTTGATAATGCATGTTAAAAAGTAAAGTTTTCTAAAATTAATAAAGTAAAAACGTTTTTTTTTTAATAAAAACCGAATCTATTCACCAACATGTTTGTTGACCCAAAACTCTTTTACGCGTGATACAGGTACACAAGGGTGGGCGGATTTTGAGTTGAAGACATGTAGGATTGCCTTAGTAATAAATCGGTCATGATATGTTGTTTTTATTTATTTGATTTTGTAACTTGACATTAATGTTTGAATTCTATGTTATGTGTGACAAATTTAATCTGATGACTTTAAATATTAAACTTATAATAGTGTCATATGCTATGGGCAATCATCATGCCCCATACCTTTCCACTACGGGTCGGGGTGACATTGAGCGTACTATTCAGACATTGGAAGACATGCTTAGAGCATGCGTGACAGATTTAGGTGGTAGTTGGGATGACCACCTACCCCTAATTGAATTCTCCTACAATAACAGCTATCATACTAGCATCAAGGCTGCCTTTTTTGAAGCCTTGTATGGGAGAAAATGTGGAACGTCCGTTTGTTGGGTTGAAGTTGGGGAAGCCCAACTATCAGGACTGAGATTGTCCTAGAAACCATAGAAAAGATTGTTCAAATCCATGACAGGCTTAAATCTGCCCGTGATAAGCAGAAGAGCTATGCAGATAAGAGGCGTAAACCTCTAAAATACCAAATAGGGGACAACGTCTTATTAAAAGTATCACCCTAGAAAGGTGTGATGCGATTTGGAAAGAAGGGCAAGTTGAGCCCGAGATATATTGGACCATTCAAGATAATCGAATGTGTCGGATCTGTGGCTTATAAGCTTAAGCTACCTGAGGAGCTTAGTAGAATTCACGATGGGTTCCACATTTGTAATTCGAAGAAATGTCTAGCCGATGAGTCGCTAGAAATGTCACATCATGATGTGCAGATTGATGAAAACCTGAGGTTCGTTGAGAAACGATTTCGATCGAGGATCGTCAGGTTAAGAAGCTCCGAAGGAAAATGATTCCTATTGTGAAAGTTAAATGGGATGCCGGTCATGGCCCCGGATATACGTGGGAGGTTGAGTCCAATTTGCGACAAAAGTACCCCTATCTTTTTAAATAAAATTTCGAGGTTGAGATTTCTTTTAAAGGGGTGAGGATGTAACACCTCGGAAATTTATGTTGAATAATATAATGACACGTGTCCAAATAAATCTCAATTATACTACGTTGTTTGGCGAGAGGGACCAAATGTGTATAAATTATGGAAGAATATTGTGGAGGGACCATTTATGTCAACATGCCATTTAATGGCCTCTGAGTGACCCTCACGGACCGTAAGCTTATAGTGCTTACGGACCATAAGTATGCAAAATTATTGCTGCTGGGAAGTGGTTACAGACCGTAAACAGGTGAAAACCAGGGGTGCTGTAAAGGGCTTACGGACCGTAAGCCCCGGACCTTTACGGTCCGTAGGCACTGCCCTTGGCAGTTTTTGTTTAGAGGCCAAGGCATTCGACCCTTGTGCCACCTTTCTCGTGAAATGCCACTCATGCTCAACTCCTTACACCTCACTACACCTGCTAGTATCTTAGTGACCCTTGGACACATGGCTTGATCCTACACTTCATTTCCAAGTATAAATACCCTCATAGTGCAACCATTTTTCTTGCACCATTTCTCATAATATTCTCTATACTCACAATCTGGAGTTGCTTCTTCGAAGAGGCCTCCCAACTGAGTTATCTTTTCTCCTTGGATCACTAGTAAGTGTTCCATCCATGCTCATTTCATTTTATAGGCTAGTATTTAGCCGAAAGTCTAGCAAATTGACTTTTGCTTTCACCTTCGGTTAAGACCATTATGGTCCAGCCATTGTTCGAATCGAACATGGCTAAGTGATCATAATAGGGTAGGTGATAATCCCTTAAAAGGGCACCTCCTTGAAATCACGTTAAGTTGGTCAAATGATGGGTCAAAGTTATGTTTAATAAAAAGTCAAAACGCAGATTTTCAGAAAACTTATAAAATGAACTTATAAACTTTTTAACATATCTTTTTTACACCAAATAAGTTGGTAAATAATATTAGAACATGTCTAGGCATGTTCAGCCCTTCATTTCCAGTTTATACCTCGGTTCGCAACCGAAAGTCAAGCAGTTTGACTTCTGCTTTGACTTTCGATTCTGACCCGAATTAGCAAACTTAGCTACTGATTTGAAGTTGCATTATAATCATAATTATGTGTAGGATAACCCTCTGTGGTTATACTTTTTGATCATAATCCGTTATCGTGTTTTTATACAAGTTTATACATAATGCTTTAAAAATGCCGAAAATGCCCTTTTGGTGCATAGAATGGTTTTAAAATGCAATGTACATATAATTTGCATAACCTACTAACTTGGTAATATCATTAAGATGTTTTGGCATAATGAACTTGTTTATGACTCATCTGATCACCCGATACCGCCTATGCGTATACGGTTAGCTTATGTAACTTAGTTTACGTAAGTCAACCAAATTGGGTCAAATCCTTCAAATTCTCTTATATTACAGAATGTAATCATGTTTACCCATATTATACAAGTCTTAGTACTTGTGAGGGTTTAAACTATATTCTATTCGGTCACCACTTAATCTAGCGTACCGTATCGTTTTCATTATTTTTAAGTTAACCGGTCAAAGTCTATGACTTGAATAGGACCCGTTAACATTATTATTGGTTATTATAACATTCATTCTAGACTAGGGCATCCAGTAGATTGCAAATCTTGCTAGTTATTTGTTTGAACGGTTGTGCTTAAATATATATCTTGGATTGTAAGATATTAAGCCAGGTAAATACTCTTAACCTATTTTCCCTATACGGGTTTGGGATACGTTAAATTATTACCACTTGGTCAGGTATGGGATCAATTTCGGATTGTGACTAAACATCCGCATAACCCGTTTTAATCTGTTTTGCTTGATAACTTAAACATTGGGGGTTAATGCGACCGTGTCCTGAATATGCTCGGCTCATTTAATTGCAAATGACCACGACTTAAGCACAGGGTGTAGGCATACACACGACATATGCTAATGCTATCATAAAATATTTTCTTACCCATATTGGGGATACCCTTTATGGGTTAAAGTAGCGTGTCAGTTAATCATGTCAACTGTGTTTTATACCGGGCCCCATATGTATTGACAAGCATGTAAATCTGTATTGAAATATTTATTTATATTTTCCCAAGTAATTTACGAAAATAGATGTGCCTAGTGCACTTATAACAATTTTGAAGTATTTTCAAAATGTGTCGATTATTTGTATTTAACAGTGAAAACTGACGTATCTTCAAAAGACTAAGCGCAGGTTGCAAGGATACATAAATAGGCTGGAAGTTTCCCGGTAAATACTTAAGAGGAATTTGCAACTCCTTGCCATGAAACCTAGTAGTCTGTTTAAATAGTAATTTCTATTATTTCAATCCGCCTATGGATCTTTATACATTTTCCGTCTGTATATTATTTTTGAACATTCGGACATTATAATTTGTAATAGTATTTTAATTCTCAAGACTTCCGCTGTGTTATATGTGTATCTATACCAACCTCGCCACGTACCCCAAGTCCTGCCCACCACACCGTAGGCAGCAACAACAGCCTACACGCGGAGGTGGTGGCTCATACAGGGGCGGCGATAGGGGTAACCATCACGGTGGTGGTTCGGGTCAACAATAGCAGCGTAACATCAACAAGGCAATATGGACAACAAAATTCTGGATCTTCGGGTTCTATGGGTCAGGCCAATTACAATGGGTCCTGGCCCAATAGCAACAGTAACTGGCGATCAAATGGGCCCATGGGTCCTTAGCCCAACAGGTGGATGACCCAAGCCCCAGCCCCATGGTATCCACCACCACCCTGCCCATACCTGACAATGCTAGGGTGGGCTTCCCCTTGACCTCAAGGTTTCGTCTCACAGAACAACCGGTCCCAGTCATCAGCAGCCCAAACACCTCAGGTGCATTTAATAGAAGTGAACGCATTGGATCCTTAGGCCCTTGCTGATGCTTTTTAGGTTCTAAATGTTTAAGAAACTGTTGATGGTGAAGACCCATGGGATATGGACACTGGTGCTACTAATCACGTCATTGGGGACCAAGGTAAAATCTCTTTTTTCTATGATTTTTGTCCTATTAAATTTGTTAAAGTTAGTAATGGTAATCGAGTACCAATTCACGGATCCGGTAACACCACCATTTACCTCAGCTACCAAAAACTTTGTCCTTAACAATGTCCTTTATTCACCACACATCGTCAAAAACCTTATATGTGTCAAACAATTCACTAAAGAGAACAATGTTTCTGTGGAATTTGATCCATATAGTTTTTCTGTGAAGGACTACAAGAGTGGGAAGATCCTAACCATGCATGATAGCTCCAGCCGACTTTATCCTCTCACCAAGAACACTGCTTCAGCTTCCGCTTTTATTGCTTCATCTTCATTAACCGATTTTTGGCATGATCGTCTTGGACATCTAGGACATCATATTATGGATTTTTTTTTCGTTCTAGTCATTTAATTTCATGTAATAAGCGATCACGATCGCTCGTTTGTCATTCATGCCAATTGTCAAAACATAAACGATTACCATTTGCTAATTCAACTTCGTCTACTTTATTACCATTTGATATTGTTCATTGTGATTTGTGGACGTCACCCATTCTTAGTAAATCCGGTTACAAATATTATATGGTGTTGATTGATGATTATACTAATTTTACTTAGGTTGTTCAATTGAAATACAAATCTGAAACCTTTTTCAAATTAGCCTAACTCCATAAATATGTTAAAACCCAATTTCACATTGATATTAAGTCATTCCAATGCGACTTAGGGGGTGAATTTGACAACGCAAACTTTTGAAAATTTGCTATGGCAAATGGCCTTCACTTTATATTTTCATGCCCACACACTTCCCAACAAAATGGGAAGTCTGAACGCATGATTCATCGTCTAAATGAAATCATGTTCTGTCTCTTAACTCATGCTTCACTTCCATCCAATTTCTTGGTCAAAGCACTTCATACAGCCTCCTATCTTCATAACATACTACCGTGTAACGCACCAAAACCCCGAATGTTTAACTCACGAATATGTTTTCTTGTTTTATGGCATGAAGTGTGGGTTAACTAGTTATAAATAATTTAGTTAATCATAAGTGAATAGTGGGGGAGTAAAGTTTTGTGACTGATAGGAAAGAATGGCAAAGTTGAGGGACTACAAGTGGAAAACTGGGTTAAACTTTCAATTAAATAGAAAGTGTATGATACTTAGTGTGTGGGTGATGTGTGTGTCGTGTATGGAGAAAGAGATAGAGGAGAAACCCTCTCTCAAGAACATGTATACAATTCAGCCAAATCAAGACCAAAATTGAAGGAAAAACATTGCATGAATGGAGATTTCTCACCCTCTAGCTCATATAAACATGTGGTAAGTTGTAGATTTTAATTTGGTGATTTTGAAAGAAGTGGGTTTATGATTAATCCACGAATTAGTATAAAATTTAGTATGAATATGTATTAAAATCACCATATGGAACATGAGTTATGCAAGATTATGAGTAATTTGATGTTTTGGGAAGAAACCCACTTGTAGTAGTGAAGATGATGATAAGGATGATCATACATGTTCAACAGGTATGTAATATTGATGTGTGATGTTGTATGTAATGAGTAATTGTTAGTTAATTTGGATATAGTGTGAAAATTATATGATTCTAGTTGAATTTGATAATTTGTGTTATGAACTAGGAAGATTGTGCAATAAAATACTTGTACGTTGTATGCACACCAAGTATTTGATGAAATGTTTAAGTGACAAAAATAGGAGGAATTGTATGCATATAATGGATAATATATGTAGAATGTGATAATGATGTAATTGATAATAGATTAGCATAAGGAATGTATTTTACATGGAATACAAATGGGAAATTAGTTTGATAAAATGATTTGGTAAGAAACATGCATTAGAAGGTTGTACTACATGCTTTGAAGGTGTGCTGCACACCATATGTGGGATTAAGTGTTTGATCATGATTAGTAATTGATCATGTACTAAATATGAAGCATGTGAACTTACTAGTAAGTAAAGATGGTAGAGTTATGTAAATGGACTAACTTTGAATGTGGTTATCAATTTGTAGGATCATGAAGAATTAGCATATGTAGAATTGACTATGTGATTATATGTGCACATAATTAGGTGATCATGTGGTGGTATGTGTATCACCACATGGGTATTAAATGCATACAATGTTAATACTATGGTCTACTTTATTAAGAATGGACCCATGTTTGCAATTTGAAAGTATTCATGTAAGTTGGACCGTTGACTTTTGAAAGTCAACATTGTATGAATGTAATGGATAGGCTTTTGGACACAATTGTAAGAGTAGAGAATTAGTGTGTTATGTACTAGATGATTTATGTGCTATGTGTGATGGAAATCAAGTTGCGTGAGATTTGAATGAGGTAACTATTGTTATATGTCTTATATATGCGAAAATTTGACTAATGGAAGTCAAATAATGTGTAAATGAAAAGAAATGAATGTTTGTACGTATGATCATATATGCTAACCTTGATACGAACATGATGACATGTAAGGAAGGGAATCATATCAATTGACTCAAGCACGGAGGGCTAACGGGTCGAGATAAGGCAAGGAAGTAAGCTCTAATACACACGCTTAAGGTAAGTGATTTCCAAAATCACTCTTTAGTATCTAAAGGGAATTGTTATATGTTAATTGTCGAGAGGCATGTAGGAATGTAAGTTCATATGAAGTTCATCTATCCTTAATGTAAATTAAGATGATAGTCTCATTATGTTAATTCTAGTTTGAAAGTTGTAGTGTAGAACATGGTAATTTAATGTGTTGAACATTTCTACTAATAGGTGAACATTCTCTAAAATGGGTGTTTGGTTGGGTTCAACTCTTCAGTGAACATTTCTACTAATGGGTGAACATTCTGTAAAATGGGTGTTTGGATAGGTATAACTTTTGTGTGAACATTCCTACTGATGGGTGAACATTCTTTAAAATGGGTGGTTGGTTGGGTTTAACTCTTGAGTGAACATTCCTAAGAAT
>JARYGA010048447.1:0-21068 GCA_030545235.1 Helianthus tuberosus | reverse complement strand
ATGGTTTCGAACAGTTCTTGACATTTAAAGTCGCACGATTATGTTGGAAATTCACATAGCCATGGGGTTTGATCCAATTCGGAATATTGCCATGTTTTCCATAATTTAAGTCGATTTTTTTCAAGTTCTAATCATCTATGTATTCATTTAGCTTTGCTAACATGTCATGGTGTGGAGTGGAGCCTTTGGATAAGTAAGATGGATTTTGTAGCTAGTTTATTATTGTCTATAAACTAATAAACTGTACTATCTTTTGCATCGTGTTTTGCTTACAACTTGTACCTATCATGGTTCTAAATTAATTTCATGAACTTTTTTGAAAGTTTTCTACTATGATGCAATATTTTAAACTTTTTAAAATATTTCTTGGAAATCATGTAAATGGCTTGGTTAATGTTAACAAAATAATTTATGTATTACTGATGTATACATATACCTTATGGAAACCAAATAGTGAGACCCGTGGGTTTATTTTAAGGGGAAAAAACCAAAACTATTAGGTAAATGCAGGTTATAAATATCTAACAATTAGGAGTTGGTAGGTAGGGTACGTGACCAAAAATTGTTATTAAAAAGCGAAACAATTTATGGACCACAAACGCATTGGAAAAAACAATCACAATTGAGGACAATACTAAAAAATTGAAATTTGTTTCCATTATCATGTATTAAGACAGAGGTGTTGGAATCTGTAACATATGGATTAAATAAATATAATATTATACATTTAGAGTAAAAGTTAACGTACTAAACGTATGAATAACATGAAAAAGACAAAAGCACGCGGTGATATTTTTGTAATTATCTGCTTGTAAGATAATTATCAAAATTACTCTACAAATGATACTGTAAAGTAATTCTAATCTTGTAGAGTATTTTGTAAAATGTTCTTGTAAATTAATTTTGATAAAAAAAAAAAACTATACCTAACAAAAAAAAAAAAAAAAAAACCCATAAAGCTAAAAACTAAACCATAAAGTTAAACCCCATAACTAAATGCTAACAAAATTACTTCACAAGATCAAAATTACTCTACATGATCATTTTACAAAATTACTCTACAAGATCAAAATTACTCTACAGAATCATTTATAGAGTAATTTCGAATTGTATGTTGTTTGATAAACTTACAGGGTAATTTTGATTCACTTGTAAAGTAATTTTAATGCAAGGTAATTTTGATATACTTATAGAGTAATTTTGATAATTACCCTACAAGAACAAAATTACTCTACAAGAACAGTTTATAAAATTACTCTACAAAAGATCAAAATTACTCTACATGATCATTTGTATAGTAATTTTGATAGTTACTGATAATTACAAAAATTCCACCGTTTTTTTTTTTTTTTTTGTCTTTTCCTTCAGTTCGTACGTTTTGTACGTTAAAGTTATTTGAATTTGATCTTTTGTCTGTACATTTAATGATAAAAAGATTATGTATTTAAAAAAATATGTATATTATACAGGTTGAAAAACGCATCTATTACACAAGATTAATAAAGTAGAATATAATTATCATATCTAAAAACATTAGAATAAAATCACTTGTATTATACGGATTGAATAAATGTAATTTTATACACCTAGTAATAAAAATTCATGTCTTTGAAAAACTTGTGTATTGCATGGGTTAAATAAACTCGTGTATTATATATGTTTAATAAAATAGAATATAATTTATTAACCCATACAATCGTCAAGATATGTCTTTAAAAAATATACTTTGACATGACAACTATAAATTTTGTTAACTTAACTTTTAAAATATTTTTTTCAACTAGTATTAATTTTTTGTTTAAATGATAAATGTAAATTCAATTAAAATGTATTTAGTCCTTAAAATATTAGTTTGGCACAGTTAAGTTAACTTAAATTACAATTATAAATATTAACTCAAATTACAATTATAAATATATAAATACATATAAAAATTAAGAACTAAAACTTGGATATTTTCACCTATTATATATATTATACATATGAATAGAAATAGCCCATGAACAGTGCTTTTTGATTTTTTTTAATATTGTTTTTTTTAGGTTTTTATTATTATATTGTTTTATTAATTTAATTGATTTAAACATATATTTTTATATAACTTTTAAGATAGAATCAAAATACCAGTTATTAAACAAGAAATCATGAAAATGAATGTATATTGGCACAGATGTAGTTCAGTACGGTATGGTAGTAATACGAGAAATAGCCCATGAACAGTGCTTTTTGATTATTTTTAATACTGTTTTTTTTTAGGTTTTTATTATTATATTATTTTATTAGTTTAATTGATTTAAACATATATTTTTATATAACTTTTAAGATACAATCAAAGTACCAGTTATTAAACAAGAAATCATGAAAATGAATGTATATTGGCACAGATGTAGTTCAGTACGGTATGGTAGTAATACGATATTAATTCATCGAAAGCAAAACACTAAAAATAAATATTGATACGGATACAGATGTTATTCAATCGGTTTTAATTGAATTTGGTACGATAACGACACAATATCCGTTAAAAAGATATATATCGTAATGTTGAAATAAAAAGAGGGGAACAACTGTTTTTGATTTTTTTCAATATTTTTTTTCTAAGGTTTTATTATTTTATTGGTTTATTTATATAACCTTAAAAGAAAAGGTCGGTGGCACCCAGTCTTTACAATTTTGCCCTTTGTCTAGAGCTTAAAATTACAGAAACAGATTCATTGTCAAAGACTCATGTTCTCCCACTCAGCTTTCTTTCTCACCCTAACCCTAAAACAAGTAAACATCTTCTGTACATAGAATCGACTACACTGTTCCAACCCTTCACCGCCTCACCCCCACCGCAGTCACCATCACCGCCAATACCATTACGGATTCTTTGTATTTTTGGAGTGGTTGCGTGAAAGAGAGGATGTGGGAGAAAGAGACCACCGCTTACTTCACCGTCTGATCTCCGCTGATTGCTTCACCAAACGAGATGGGAAGGTGTATCATCAATTGCAACGAGTGTAATCGGTGGCGGCGTTACAAGTAGGTTTTCTTGGTGCCATCTCTGCCTCCTGCTGTTATTGTACTATTATCTTCACTACTCCTCTACTTAATTTCTGCAACTATTTCATCAATCAATCTTTGTTTTTCACGGCTTTATCTTGCCGTCACTGTTCAAAACCCTAAAATAACAGGTCAATTCTCGATCACATACATGATATAACGATGTTGTGCTTTGTGATTTTCGTTATTTGATTTGTAATAGTAGCTATGATCACGGCTTTATTTCTGTGTATTACAAACGTTTGCTGATGCACACTAATTATAAATTATATATACAAAGGAAACAGAGAGCAAAGAGTAGCTCCAAGGAAACCGGCCCTAGGCTCGAAGAAAATCTCAATATCTTCAAGTCTGATAAGTTTGACGCTGATGCCTTCGTCAACTCCAAGTGTAATTCCATGAATGAGAAGGTATGTATGTGCTTCTGAAATGCTTCATTCAATCATTCGTGTCATATCAGTTCTGTTTTTAGGTATAATTCGTGAGGAATTGTAGTCATTATGATGTGATTTGGAAATTGTAATTGGAATTATCTTCAAGTTTACTTAATTATATATATTAGTATAGTTTAGGTTAGGTGATGATTCGGTTATAATCGAAAGTCGTGTTTGTGAGCCGAGTGGTTATGCTGGTCGGTTGGGATCATTATTGTAGGATGTATGATTCCATTGTTCATTGGAGGTCCACATTATACTTCGATCCACCTTTAACTTATTCACCGTATAATATGTTACAACATTTAGTTGTCAATAAAATTTGGTGCAACCATGTTGCTTGGTTTAAAAGGTGCAAAGGGAAATACATCAGGGGCAAAAAGTTGTGCTTTATGTGATTCTGGCTCAAAATTGATCAAAATTAGAGTAGGTAGGATTTAGGAGGTTTATGAATGTTTAAATTGATAAATAGGTTTATATGTATAACAGATGGGAGATAAGCAGGTTTTGGTTATAAATAAAGCGTCACGCTTCAGCTTTTGGGACCAAATGCCTCGGAGCGCCTGGAACTTTTTTTAAGACAAGCCATATAGAGGCCTAGAAGGTATTCTTTGGTTTGTCCAGCTTTGTTTGACATGGATCATGTATAAATATGATTTTGTCATTGGAGCTTGCTTTACACAATTTTTTTTTAATTTGGACAAAAATTCTACCATTTATTATTATATTCTAAGCTATTTAATAGTAGCGTAAATTTATTAATTTTTTTAACATGTGCAAAAACGAGATCAAAATGTGCTGAGCAAACAGATCATATTTTTTGGGACAGGAACCAACCAGTGAAGGGATTCCACGATACCACTCGATATGTGAGGTAATTGTCAAACTAATTTACTATTTTTTGGGACAGGAACCAACCAGTGAAGGGATTCCACGATACCACTCCCTTAAAGATATGTGAGGTAATTGTCAAACTAAATTACATCATCTATAATGTGACTTAGTTTGCAAATCTTGAATAGAAACAAAACTCACGTGTAACGTCACTAAAAGAATGGATGCAAGATAGAGAAAGAATTGCAATTTGACTTTCTGTAATCTTGAATTTTGTTTTGACTTTTAACGTCCAACCTGATACATTTAAACAATTTGTTAAGAAAGATTTACACTTTATTGTTTTAGAACAGTAGTCCTAAATTTAGTTTGACTTTAGTGTCAAACTTACTACACTTGGACAGCTTCTAATAAAAAACCTTACATTTACCTTTCATGATATTAATCTTGAATTCATTTTGACTTTTTATTGGAGTCAACCCTTCTACATTTCGTGGATTCCTTGGAAAAAGATTCATGCTTTGACTTCAGACAGTAGTCATAAATTGGGTTTCTCTTTTTTTGGGTCAAACACTCAAACCTGCTATGCATTGCACATTAGTTTTGCTTACTATTTCCATAGTTCACCATATCCAGACAATGATCATAATCAAACAGTACAGATATCGCAGGTTGTGATTTTGTGTTTTTTCAGGTTTTGAGGTCGGATATGATATGAGATGGTCGTTGAATGTTGGTGTTAGTCTTGAGTTGCCTTGCCCAACAGAATGGGACGCAGTGATTATTTTAAGTGATATAGTGGTATTTTTCCATGAACGTGATACCTATTCTTAGGGGAATGCTTGGTAACGGGCCAAAACAGATCGAGACAACCGTAAATTTGTGAATTTATTTACATTAAACTGTTCAATACTTTTGTGAAGACATTCTTTTGCCGCCGCAAAGCGCGGCATGGCATAATCCTAGTTACTTTAAGTGATTTAAGTATATTTTGTTCTCTCATATAACTTTTAAGATACGATCAAAGTACCCGTTCTCAAACAGGAAACAATAAAACGGAATGTATACCAGTATCGATGATGTACGGTAACGGTACAATAGGGTAGCGATACAGTATCAGTTTATTGAAAGAAAAAAACTAAAAATAAAAAAATATTGGTACCGATACAAATGTTGTTTAATTGGTTTCGATTGGGCTTGGTACGATAGCGGCAGAATATCCGTTTTCAAATAAAATATCGTAATGTTGAAATAAAATAAACATAAAATGCAAGCGAACCGAACCGAACCGATATCAACTGAACAACATATATAGGTACCATATCAATATGTGTTTTTTTTTGTTTTCGATCGATGTAGTGCTTTCTCTTTCAATTACTATATCGAGTGCAGGTACTGTAACGAACCAAATTGATACCGACTTAATCCCCGCTGCGAAGCGCGGGAAAATATCACTAGTATATACTGTTTTCGAGTGATGATGAATAGTAACTTTATTTTTATAATAATATATAATATTTTATTATTTAATATATTATAATAGTTTATATATTGTTTTCAAGTGATGATGAATAGTAACTTTATTTTTATAATAATATATAGTTTTTTATTATTTGATTATTTGATATATTATAATAGTTTATTATTATATTTACTTTTAATAACATATTTTTCTTTTTTTTAAATATATGTCCTTACCTTTTTTTTAATAATCTATTTTTTGAACATATATTAATTTATCGATTAATTTGATACTTCTTTAATAAGTTACGTTTATAACTTTTTTCTAAAAACTTAAGTACATATTTGTGCTTGATTTCTTTCTCTGACATTTCATTATAAGTTTTGTAAAAAACGAGGTTATACTGAAAATAAAGTATTTATTTGTTATCATAAAATTGTACAATGATAAAATAAATCGTTTTAATGGTTTAACTTTCTAAGCAACATGCTTTATTTTCAAATCACAATTGTTTTACATTATCATTTGCTCGGTTTCGCCGCAACGCGCGATATAAAAAACTAGATTTTTTTTATTATGTGACATATTGTATTATCAATACCACATATTTTTACAATTTCAAACATCCAACCAAGCTGAATATTTAATTCTTTTTAGAAATTACACATAAAAAAAATTATTAACATTAGTTTCTTTAATATTTTAACTAATATAATTCCAAATTTCATGATATACAGACTTTTTTTTGAACGGCAACTTAGAATCACTGACGGACCACTGGAGTAGTATCATCGTGCCACCACCAGAACCACCCGATCATATCCATCTCCACTAGGCTATAATGCCTATACACTAATTCAGAAGGAAACCCAATAAATCTGGGAAAACCACCCTTTGTGAGAATCGAACTCAGGACCTAATGGTCCCAAAACCTTATCACACCCCCCCCAAGATGTCACTAGGCTATAATGCCATGGGCATGATATACAGACTTAAATAAACGCTTTTAAGTAAAAATAATAAGTTTCAGGATACGGTAACTAGCAGCAACACCGGAAAGAAGGATCCACCGGTGGTAACTCAAAGGTCGGAAGAGGCGTCACTGCATGGGAATTCTAAAGGTGTGCATGGGGAAAACGTGAACATGGATAGCGAGGCACATACTCCAAGGACGGCTGCACGTGATTATGGGTGTGGGACCTTTAGAGAAGGAATCCCAAACGGTCAGAATTATTTTAATATGGGATCTTCTATTGCAGAGGGTTTAGTCCATAAAAGTAAATCTAGGAAAAGGGCCAGGCGTGTTAGGAGCCCAATATCGAATGAGGGAGAGGATAAAGACTGGCCCAGAGATTTTCTTTTCCTTGTGGGCCTGATTTAAAATACCCTCCTGGGTCTTATAATTCTGGCCAGCATATTGTAAGTCAAACAGAGAAGGTACAGGATACACAGATGAAAGAGGGTTATTATGAACCTGAAACCATTGAACAAGATGGGCTTGGGATGAGTGGGGAAAATCAACATCCTTCTCCAATCGAAGTAGATCCTGCTTCTGATGTGGGTCGTTCTAGCAAGGAAGATGCGAACTTGAGGCATCAGTCGGAGCTTGATAAGACCATAGACATGGGAACTAAAGTGGGGTTTGACTTGGAAACTGCTAGAAATCAGATGGAAGTGCTAATTGAAGGTGAGGGTGGTCAGTGGGTTCAAATATGAATTATTTATCGGTGAATTTGAGGGGAGCCCGGGACTCTAGGAAGGTGGATTGGGTGAGGGGTTTAAAGACCACACAAGGGGCGCACTTTATAGCAATACAAGAGACAAAGAGGTCATGTAATTTTACTTTTATGGTAATCATTGTGGGGGCAGAATGGTTTTGGAATATGAAACAGTTGAAGCGACCGGAAGGTCCGGGGGCCTGTTAACAATTTGGGACCCAACTGTATTCACACCCCGTGGAGCTCTTTGATTGGGTTGTTGGCGGTACAGACCATTGACTTCTTGATTTTCTGGTCTTTGATAACCCCTTTGATTACCACCCCTATCACCACCTTGATTATCGTCTCCCATGAATTGAGGAATCCAGTTATGGTTGACGTTGTTGTTATTGTAATTTCAGTCGTCTCGGTTCCGTTGATTTTTGTTTCGTGGTTGGCGGTTGTTACCGTGCCCGTCATTTTGACCATAATAATAGTCAAAACCTTCATTGTTCCCCACAAAATTAGCGTTTTGATAGCCAAAATCCTCGTATTCAAACCCTCGAGCATTGTAAAAGTTACCCGCATTATCATCACCTTACACATCGTTGTCAACCCTCTCGTTATAGTTCCCCCCGTCGTCCGAGTATTCCGAATGAACACTCACATGTTCCGGCGAGTGATAACTGGGAACACTAAACGGTTCGTCATCGGGAATGTTGTTTCTCAAATCATCTAGATTGAGAAACTGGGCTTCATTTGTGGGATTACCACGAGTTTGGTTAATTCCACGGTTGGGGTTAACATTTCGATTGTTGAGGTTGGGTGGTAATCAGTTTTGTCGATTTGGGTTTTGAGGTGGAGGTGTAGGTGTAGGTGTACGTAGGGCTGTAAACGAACCGAACGAACACGAACAAGTCCTTGTTCGTGTTCGTTCGTTAAGGAAATAAATGTGTTCACGAACGGTTCATGAACACTTACCAAACAAGATTTTATTTTCGTGTTCGTTCATTAAGGAAATTAGCGTGTTCGCGAACGTTCATGAACACAAAGAAATTTGGCGAACGCGACGAAGGATAAAGATAGATGGCCCAGAGAGTAGCACTCGAACTTGAATCCCTTATTGTGGAACGGAGGTCGATCATATTCGCCGATGTAAATAATGAGAAATGAAAGGGAAATGATGCATAAACAAGGTGAAAGAGGGTTTCCTAGTTTAATTGTTAGGGTAATAAAATAAATAAAAGTTTAATAATATAAAAAGCACAAATAAAATATAAGAAAGTACAAAGATCTTCAATTAAAACACAAACATACGAATATAAACGAATGCAAATCAACGAATGTTCACGAACACGTTCACGAACACCTTACCGAACGTTCACGAACACAATCGAACGAACGAGGCTTCTGTTCATGTTCGTTCTTTTAACTAATTGAACGAAATTTCTTGTTCATGTTCATTCGTTTATTAAACGAACGAACATAAACGAACTTCCCGCCGAACGGTTCACGAACTGTTCGCTGAACGTTCGGTTCGTTTACAGCCCTAGGTGTACGTGTACGTTGGTTGTTGTTGTGATTTGGGCAACAATTTTGAAATGGTGGTGTTGGTGGTCTTGAATTGTTACCGCCGCTTGGTTGGTCATTTTGGATGTTGTGGTTTGAGCGAAGGTTACCGCGATATTGGAATTTGTGTTGGTTTTGGTTGTTGGGTTGATTGGAGTTTTGGGGATCCATTGAACTAGGTCGAATGGATTGTGTAGATGGTGAGTTGGTGTTGAGTGGGTCAGAAGCAAGAGTTGCCTTTAACCGATTAGCTAAATTCCTTCTTACGACCCGCTTGATTTCTAGTTCGAACACTAGTGGTGAGGTCCTCCCAGAATTACGTGTACGCATGCACTACCTGTATTTTGCACAAGTAACACACCCACGTAACACAAAGGCAGAAACGATAAGAAACAAGCAATTAAACAGATAATCACGAAAATCAATAATATCCAAACACAAGCGCATGAGCTTCCCAGCAACGGCGCCAAAATTTGATCGGAGTGTCGCGCCCTAGTCAGAGATAATATTTATATGCTCTAATTACCATTAACAATGCGTTAGTAGTAGTAAGGGGTCGAACCACAAAGAGTTTGTGGTTTGTGTATGGACGATATTGATTTTTAAGAATGTTGTCACTTTTATGAAGCTTGCTAAAAATTTGATTAATTTGTTTGTTTGAAGAGGGATGTCGGATTAAACCGACGAGTTAGTTTTTAATTACTTAGCTAAGAAAAACTTAAACAATTGCACGAAAACTTGATTGATGGTTAAAACAATATTTTGTAACAAGGTTCACACCCGGTTCAACAATTGCAAAGCTTAGGGCTGCTAAACATTTTTTAGATTGATTCAATTGAATATGTCATTAACGGATTTCTATCACGAAGCTTATGTGCCAATTGCTATCAACGCGTATAACGGACCACAATGCACTTCGTTACCTCAGAAAAGTAAAACCTCTTGAAAGATAAAGCATAAATACACAAACTTATTTCGCAAAGTCAAATTTTATAATCATTCGACAATTCACAAATCTAGTTCAAATGTAAGACAATTATCAATCAATTCAAAATACAAATCAATTTGTCACAAATCAACTAAAGAACAAATAGCAAACCCTAAACCTTACATAAGTCTACATCGGGGTGAAACCTGCGAGAATTAGCCGCTCATGGTGAACGGAACTTGATCAACGATTGATTGAGACTTGAGCACGAACATCTTGAAGCTTCAAAAGTGATGGAGATGGTGGTTAGGGTGTGGGATGGATGATTGTAATGGTGAATGGATTGAAGAGGTGATAGCGAATTAGGGTTAATATGGATTGAAGGAGGATGATTGTGGATCGATTGGATGAATGGGAATGTTCGAGATGAAGGTTCGGGTATTCTTGGCTCCAAGGTAGTGTTTAAAACTCAAACAAAACGTAACTCCTCCAAAAATGGTCAAAACCATCAATATAACTCTTCCTAAATCATTGGAAACCAAAAATCAGCGACTGGTAGCAGAAGAGGGTGTCACCGACGGCCCTATAGGGCGTCGTTTTCCAAATTCTCCCGATGCTTAAATCCACTGTTTACACAACAAACCAGCCGACGGCCATTTCTGGAGGGCGTTGCCGACGGCCTCTCCATTTCTGGTTTTCTGATTTCTCCGTTTCGCATTCCCGATTGATCCCGTTCGCTCCCCGATGCTCCGTATAGCTCCCGAATAGCTCCTTAAACTCTGTTAGACCTACAAAACACAATTCCAATCAAAAGTAGGCTATTTGAAACTAAAAGTTATGTAAAAACATCAACTTAAACATACTAAAACACCGGTTTTCGACCACGTATCACATCCCCACACTTGTCTTTTGCTTGCCCTCAAGCAAATCTGTTTTTCACTTTCACGTGGGTCGAACGAAAAACACACTTCCCATTCTCGAGACAAAAGTTAAGGTCTAATGTCATACCCAATTCGTGATTCTTACAATTTTCAAAATATTTAGCGGTAAGTGATTAATCATATAAATATGGCTACCCAAGATTAACCCGCCCAAGAAAGCATGACTGGCAAAGAAGATAGTGGATAAAGGGATCTATGATGGAGGAGGGAGTTCAGGTGGCAGAGATGTTGATGTTGGTGGAATTGCAGGTGGTGGCGGCTGGTGGTAAGTGGTGGAGGTGGGTGGTTGTGGTGAGTGGTAGGGATGAGCAAACCCCGATCCCGTCCCGATCCCAAATTTCCCCAAAACTGGGTACCGATACCGATACCGAAATATGTCGGTACGGTACGGTATCGGTATGGTATCGGTATGGTAGCGGTATTTGAAGTTAAAATTCGGTATTTTACCGGTACCGTACCGAAACGGTATCGATCCCGAAAATACCAATACCGGATATGCCAAAAAGTGGATACCGCTTCCGGTACCAAAAAAATTCGGTACGGTATTTTCAGAATCGGGACGGGAACGAGATTTGATACCAAATGCTCATCCCTAATGAGTGGCAGGTTCTTTATAAGGGGGTCGTTTATAAGGCTGGAGGGTGTGGTTGGAGCCCCCTAGGGGCTTTATCAGGCCACGTAGGATCCATATCAACCATGGAGCCCCCTTTAATTTGTAGGGTGTGGATGGAGCCCCACCTGAACAAAATAAAAGAAAATTGATTGGACTAAAACTAGTGGGCCCCACCTGAACATTTCAACCTTGGCGCTACCATGGTGGCGAAGTGAAGATGGCGTCCCCCTCTTAAAATGGAGGGTATGGTGTTGGAGCCCATATGGGCGCTATACATGGTGAGGTGGCGGGGGTGGCGCCCCCACACCCTCCAGCCTAAGGGTGGGCCCACACTTTTAATAATCAATATTGGTTTTTTTATTTTTTACAGGGAGGGGTAAATAAGTAATTTCAGATAGACTTAACAAAGAAAACTAACCTCCATCCACTCCAGGACCATTCGAGTAACAAAAAGTAAACCACAGGGAGCACCAGCGTAATTTCCAAAAGTTGAGGACTATAGGTGTTATTTACAAAACCACAAGGACCATCCAGTCATTTTACTCTATAAATAACTTAGACATAATTATCCAAATTACTTAGACATAATTATGTCTAAGTTAACTAACTTAAACATAATTATCCCAACGATATCAAAGTGTAACTAACGTGCCCCTTATCGAGTGCTTGAGAGATAGAGTCATTGCCAAAATATGTAGTTAAATTTTGTTATCTTGACAAGAAGCCAAGTAAACTCTCCTGAACTTGTAAAACCGGTTATGAAGAAGTTCTTGTTGGTTCAGTTCTGTTTAATCATAATGGAAAACATAAAAACATACCTGTTACAGCAGACAGTGCAGTGGAGAATCCAGTAATGGAGTTCGACATGCTTGTCATCGTGATCTGGTTCCTCCTTAGGGTGCTGACTGATGATGGGGACTTAGAAAACCGAAAAGGGTATCGGCTTAGGAGAGGAGGTCGAAAGTGATGTTAAGCTTATGGGGTGTGTCTAATTGTGTAACTGAGTAACCCCTTAACCTCCACATAATTCTCCTTATATAAGCACCCAGGAGGAAACCTAATTAGTTAATAAGGGTAATATGGTCCATCAACAATTACCAACTAATTATTTAATAGGTTATAATATATTTTGATCTATATTATGTAAATGATTATAATGGCTATAGATTAAATATTAATACATAATATATTTAATCTTACATTCTCTCACTTAGCCGAGTAATCATTTACTATGAGCATTAGATAAGCCTGATCAGGAGTTAACACTCATTTTAGCCTTAAACAAGTACTATAGCAGAGAAATACAGCCGTTGAATCATTATGCGACTCAGGACCCCCATTAATCATACTATAGCCTTAATTTAAAACCTAATCGTTATGATCAAAATACGCGTAAGCCCTTTGTTTGATTTGTAACTTTATTTGTCTATATGCCATTATACCGGTTGAACATATTCTAAGAGACATACAAAATCAAACTGAGGAAATTTCATTAACATAAAACATAAGCTAGTACAATATGCTCAAATAAGGTCTTTACTAAATCCCATATTCCGAACATGTTTTTCATAAACCTTAGGAGGGAGACCTTTAGTCATCGGATCCGCAAGCATATCTTTAGTACTAATATACTCGATACAAAGATTATTTTCCTCAACTCGTTCACGTACGAACAGATATTTTGTATCGAGATATAAACCAGCTCCAGTTGTTGGTGCATGTTTGTGACAACAGCTTAGATTTGGTCTTTGGATATCTTGTAATTAGCTAAACGATAAACGGTTAGCGGGTTTAGCTTTGTATTAGTGAGTTAATAGAGTTTGGGCTAAACAAAACCCAATTAGGGTGATGGGGGCGAATTGGGCTTGTCCAATTCGCAGTCCATGAGGTTTAACCTTGGCCCAAATAGCAAACCTTGTGTTATATAAACAAGGTTAGGCTTTAGGGTTTAGGTTAATCAGCCAAAACAGTTTGAGAGAGCAATTTCGTGAGAGTATTAGTGCTTGGACGAAATTGATAGTTGGTTAGGGATCTTGATTGATTGTAATCAGTTTGATAGATAATCAATAAAGATCCGGTTTGAAAGTGAATTGCTGTTTCTGTTTTCTACTTGTTTCTGTGATATTCTGATCAAGAGGATTCCGCACTCTTGATTGGAAAGACAATTCTGTGAAAGATCCATACGAATAGGGGACCTACAATTGGTATCAGATCATTAGGCTCTTGGAGGCTCGGTTCAGAATTGTGCTTGGAGAAACAGGGAGATTTTCGAATTTTGAAACCTGAAAAATTAGGGTTTTGAAATTTTTGAAATTTTTGATATAATTTTTTTGAATTTGTTGGCTGTTTTGATCTTCTGTTTGTTTGTTTGGTGTTTTGCAGGATTTCTGGAAGAGTTTCTGGAAGAGTTTTTGGCTGAATTTCTTGAAGATTCGAAAACTGTTTTCGTGTTCTTCATTAAGTTCATCAGAAATTCGTCAAAAGTTTGCTGATTTGCTTGTTCGATTTTGCAGGAAATTGATACGAAATCTGCTGAATTCTGAGAAGATTAAGTTTCCAAAGATACTGGGTGGCGAAATTGACTGTACTGGCGAAATTGGCTGCTCTGCGAATTAACCAGCATATTTACGGGCGAAGTAAATCCAAAGGCGACTTTGGTAACCGGATAACTTTCCACAGCGAAATTATTACGGTTTTCGGCGACTTTATTGGTCGTGGTAATAGCGAAATTAAGAAGCGAAATTAACCAGCGAATTTAACCAGTTCAGCGAATTTAACCAGTTCAGCGAAATAACCAGCATACTTGACCAGCGAATTTGACTGATTTACCAGCGAAATTATCTGATTTACCAGCGAAATTATCAGCAAATTTAAAAACCAGCAAATTTAAAAGGGTGGAATATTTTCTGGCAAGCGTAAGGAAAAATTCACGTTTCTGAAAATAGAAATTGATCCGTAGCTCGATTGACAGAACCGTCTGCACCGTTGAAATCCTCGTATTTTTAGGGCAAAAAAAAAAGACTCTGGAAAATCCCGATTTTGGTTTTTGACATTATATATCATTGGATTCGTCTTTTCGAGACGATTCTAAAGGTGTAATTTAGTAACCACTATTTTCGGAGATATTTTGTACGGTTTTACCAGTCTGTTTGCGTTAAAATGTCGAACATGACAAAATTGAATGCACCTAAGATGATGAAGGTGGAGAATTATCTTACATGGAAGGCCAGCTTCCAATCATTCATTAAATCTCAGGATGCACGTATGTGGATATGTATTGAAGATGGGTACATAAACCCTACGCATGATTATGAGGGCAGACCACGTAGAACAGACTATGTGAACATGAAAGAGGATGATAAAAGGATGTATGAGGCTGAAAAGAGAGCCTTGGCTACGATAAAGATGTCCTTACCTGATAGCATCAAGCATACCTTCACAAAGTACACTAATTCAAAGGATATGTGGGATGCATTACAAAAGCGATATCAGGGGAATGAGAGTGCCACTCAGGCATTCATGGCAGAGATAGTGCCAGTTGATGAGGCTGAAACTACTGTGAGTGATGCTGAAACTAGTGTGAGTGATGCTGAATCTCAAGTGGAGAATGCTGAAGCTCAAGTGGAGAATGCTGAAGCAAAAGTGGATGCTGAAATAGGGAAAGAGAGTGAAGCTGAACAGGTTGTTGCTGATGAAACCTCAGAAGTTCATGAGGAAAAGGTACAATCTAATTCTGTATGTTTGAGATGTCGTGAACTACAGGGTGAGGTTGACAGGTTGTCAACACAAAACCAAAGTCTGGTAAGTGAGATGTCAAACGTAAAAGAAGCAAATTTTTTTGCTAAAAGAAACGAATCATCATACTTGAAGAAGATAAGAGGTTATGAAGCTGAAATTGAAGCTTTAACTTGCAAATTGAATGAAAAACTTCAAGTCATAGACTTAGCTCATGACATGATGGCTGAGAAAACAAAAGAGATTTCTGAAAAATGCAAAGAGTTGTCAGATGCACAACTCAAAATTGTTGAACTTGAAAAGAAATTGAGTCAATTCAGAGATTCATCTTTTGTTATGAAACACATGATGGGTGGGTTAAAGAAGAGTAATGACAAGACCAGTGTGGGCTTCCAGGGCTTTAATGAAGTTCCACCTCCTCTTAGTCATGACTATTCATTCCTGCCTAGTGAAGATGAGCTAGCAGACTTTATGGCATCTACACCAAGTAGTTTCGCATCCACATCAAGTCAAGGTGATGGATCTGAGAATGATGAGGCTAAGGAAAACAATAACAGGGAACCTTTGAAAAGGAAAAATTCAACGCCTAAGAATAAAAATCAAGCTTTTGTTAAAAAGATTAATTTTGTTCAAGGTAGTGATATGAAAAATGAAACTACTGTTATTGAAAATGAATCAAATGTAGAGTTTGCTAAAAATAAAAACAAAGAAAAGTCTGAACCCAAGCAAACTGAACAAGGTTCATCCAAGGGATCATCACCATCTGATAAGGGATCTACCTCAGAGACTCCAGCTAAGAAGTCTTCGAAAAAGAGATCGTGCTTCAAGTGTCACGTCAAAGGACATGTAGCTAGCTGCTGTCCTAACAAAAAGAGTGAAGCACAACTTAGTGAAAAACAGAGAGGAAAATTACCAGAGAAGAAAGGTGATAGTGAGGAGAAAGGCACAAATTCTCCAAAGAAATCTGCTCCTAAGCAACCAGAAAATGTTGCTGTTGGTGTAGATAAGGCTGTAATAGGAACTCCACAAGTTCCTCGTTTTCAAAGAAATCAACAAAGATTTCAGCCTAGATCTCCACCAGGCAGATATGAGAGACCTAGAAGCAGTTCACCTAGAATGAACAATTTTAATGGAAATTCAAATAATTTCAGAAGTCAAGGTCAATATCAAAATCGATACCAAAATAATGGTTGTCGAAATTTTTATAACAATGGCTTTAGAAATTATAACAATCAAGCTTCTTGGAATCAAAATCAAAATTTTCAAAGGTCAAATAGTCCAAATACATATAGGAACCCTCAGGACCATAGACCTAGTGGAAATCAAAATCAAATTCCATCAACAGGTCTGAGATCTAAGACTCCAGTTAGGAGTAATGGATATTGGATGGATGTTCCAGTAGTTGGTGAATTTGGACGACCCAAGACCATTAAGGCTTGGTTCCCCCAATCTAACTAATTTCTTGGTTGGTGTGTGCAGGAGCTGCTAAGGAGGATTATCAACTTATGTTGATAGTGGCTGCTCTAGGCACATGAAGGGGGATGTGAGATTGTTGATATATTTATATTGATTGATTTTAAATTGAAGTTCAAAGTGTTGTGTCAACACACTAGATAACCTGGCAGATCTTTATACTAAAGCTTTTGACAGGGCTCGCTTTGAACATTTAGTCGAACTCAACGGGATGAGGAATCCTGAATAACTGGTTTTTCATAAGAATTTTTGTAAATAGTTTACTGCTTTTCTTAAAAATCAAAAATACAAAAACATTGAAAAATCAAAAACATAAAAAAAATAGAAAATGAAAAATGAGTTATCACTGTGTGAAAAAGAAGAAATGATAGTACATCGGCAAGTTAGACTGTCACACTGAAATTGAACCTAAATTGCTTAAGTGTGATAGCAGCTTCATCATATGATGTACCAGTAGGCAAAAAGCATGAAATAATCAACTTACCAATGTGATATAAACCTAAATGAACTGAATATGAGTGGGGAACACATCAGTGGTGTATGGTTTAATGACCTTAAATCTTGCATTGATAGATTGCCAAAATCTGAAGTTTTGGGTCTTTATACTGTTATTTCATCTGGGGATATCAGGGTTGTCCTTCTGCTGCATCCAGATACATGCTGACCTAGGCACAACCAGGATATCTTAAAAGAGCAAAAAATGCCAAATCCCATAAATGAAGAAGCTCTCAAAGAGAGTCATTCAAAAAGTTCAAAAAGCACAAATCGTACCAAAAAATGGTATTTGTCATAGCCCTCGTTAGATATTCTGGTCTCTTTGCTGTACGGAAGTACTGACCTGATCACCAATTATCTAAACGTTGAAAAATAAAACGGATGAATTCAGTATACTCACCTACTACGATGAATCTTTGTGCATACCTTGATCGCGGGGGTATATCCTGAAGTGGGACACACTAATATATCAGAAATAAAATTACTTTAACGTATCATACGGTAATGGTACTTGAAATGTTCATGCATTTTGTTTAAGAGGACAAACATACTGGTAATCGTTTTGGACTGCTTTTCATGAAAAATTAAATAAAGAATTATCTAATAGTGTGAAAACGGTTTGATTGTGCTGATATGATCTTCTTACCAGTGATTCTCACAAAAATAGAGTGTTTATTGCTTTTCGTATTTATTTGCTTTCAGAAAATACAAAAATACAAAAATAGTGTTTTTTTCTATTTAAAATTCTTAACGTATGGAAAACTGTTATTCTTGGAGGAATTGTTACTGATAGGGGGAGACGGTGTTGGAAAGTGAGTTCAAAATTTTAAATCATGCGGGTTATAGGGTGTGTGATTAAAAAGTTTTGCGTGTTGGTGATGAATTGATAATGCTTAATCTGTGATATAATCTCTTGAAAAATAATAATTTATTTAACTTTGTTGAAAAATTCTTATGATTTCTCGAGATGTTTGTTTTATAGTATACAGATTGAAGCAGTATGTTGTTGAGAAGTTGCTGTGAAGAGATGAGAGTTTGATTGGATGCATGGTAGAACCTCCTTTCCATATTGCAGACAAAGTTGAAGAGTTTGAAGATTACTTTGCAAATGCTGAACTGGAGTTTTACTCAAACGCTAAAGTTTTGAAGATTTGGTGATTGGATGCATCAGCTTAGGGGGAGTCTGTTGCTGACAGAAGCTATTGAAGCTGAAGCTATCCAAAGACCAAAGACAGTGTGAGACTACATGGAGATTGCAAGATGACTGAAGACAAAGTTATTTTATGAAGCTATTGTCAAGGGGGAGTTTGTTGGTGCATGTTTGTGACAACAGCTTAGATTTGGTCTTTGGATATCTTGTAATTAGCTAAACGATAAACGGTTAGCGGGTTTAGCTTTGTATTAGTGAGTTAATATAGTTTGGGCTAAACAAAACCCAATTAGGGTGATGGGGGCGAATTGGGCTTGTCCAATTCGCAGTCCATGAGGTTTAACCTTGGCCCAAATAGCAAACCTTGTGTTATATAAACAAGGTTAGGCTTTAGGGTTTAGGTTAATCAGCCAAAACAGTTTGAGAGAGCAATTTCGTGAGAGTATTAGTGCTTGGACGAAATTGATAGTTGGTTAGGGATCTTGATTGATTGTAATCAGTTTGATAGATAATCAATAAAGATCCGGTTTGAAAGTGAATTGCTGTTTCTGTTTTCTACTTGTTTCTGTGATATTCTGATCAAGAGGATTCCGCACTCTTGATTGGAAAGACAATTCTGTGAAAGATCCATACGAATAGGGGACCTACACCAGTCGAACTGTTACTGTTCGAGAAACTAACAGCAGCTGAATTATCACAGTAAAGCTTCAATGGTCTAGAAATGGAATTAACAATTTTGAGTCCAGTGATCAGATTTCTAAGCAACATTCCATGACAGGTTGCGTTATAAACAGCAATGTACTCTGCCATCATTGTGGAAGTTGTGGTCAACTGTTGTTTATGACTCTTCCATGAGATATGGTCGCCTGCTAACATAAAAATATAGCCCGAAGTGGATTTCTTATCATCTTTGCATTTGGCAAAGTCAGAATCAGAATAGCCCACCACTTCTAAATGATCACTTCTTCTATAAGTCAGTTTATAGTCTTTCGTCCCTTGCAGATATCGAAGTACCTTCTTAGCTGCTTTCCAGTGATCTAAGCTAGGATTTGTCTGATAACGGCCTAACATTCCAGCAATATAAGCGATATCTGGACGAGTACAGACTTGAGCATACATCAAGCTCCCGACTACTGACGCGTAAGGTATCTGACTCATTTGCTCCTTCTCAACCTCTGTTGTCGGACACTTGAATGAACCGAAAACATCTCCCTTAACTACTGGAGCGACGGAGGGTTTGCACTGTTGCATGTTATATCGTGTAAGGACACGATCTATGTAAGCCTTCTGGGACAATCCTAAGATCCCTTTGTGTCTATCTCGGTGAATTTCGATGCCAATAACGTAAGAAGCATCTCCGAGATCCTTCATGTCGAAGTTATGCGAGAGTAACCGCTTCGACTCATGCAACATGTCTAAACTATTACTTGCCAATAGAATATCATCTACGTAAAGGACAAGTATAGTAAAGTTGCTCCCACTCTGTAAGACCCTAAAACATTTAACCTTAAAACGACGCAGCGGAATTTCGAGTCTGAAAATTTCTTTCATGACATACATCTCGACATTCTAAAAATTCATTTTATAATATAAGAGCATAACTTATCGACACTAAATTACATATTTAAACATTCCCGTACAATCCGTCTTGTGACTCGATCTTCGATCTCTACTCCTTGGTAATCCTCATGTCTTGTACTACCTGCGCTCACCACATAAAATTCATAACGTTAGTACGTATCATAAGCATACAAGATTTGTACACGTTTACTTTTCATTCCATTAACTCTTTACATTCCGGCTTTCTTTCTGATCATACGATCCGTAGTGAGACTTCCTTGGTATCCTGCGTTACACTTCATCACCAGGCACGATGTTATTATCGTTAGTACTCAATTTCATTGAATGCATGCGTACATACTTTCATACAACCTATACGTACACTTACGATCACACATAGCAACATACATACCTATGTACCTACATACATACGTACGTGCATACCTAAACTCATCCATTCATACATACATACATACATACTTACATGCCTTCTTACATACATACATACCTACATACATACATACATACATACAAACCCACATACATACTTACATACAAACATACATACATACTTACATACATACGTACATACTTATTCCATACCTTCTCACAACTTACATACGTGCATACCTTCGTACATACTCACTTGACTACATATACATACAATCTACATACACCCTTACATACACACACTTATACTTATACAACATACATACATACACACCTACATACTTACCTACATTTATATTTTCAATTACCCATTGAAATATACCCGACTCACACTTGCTTGCTCATATATGTCTTCATACATATCCTTATGTACTCGCTTACACGCTATAATCTTACATACATTCGCGCATACACACTTACATACACTTCTACATACGTGTATAGAAATACACAACATCCATACATACCTATCCACACATACGCTTACCCTAATGGCCACAAATCATGGGTTAAATTAGTCCTACGCAACTTAAAACGCGTTTTAGCAAGTTCCCAAGCCAAAACTGAGCAAACGAGCAACTTTCGGCGACCAGGGAGGGGCTCGCGTGACGCCAAGGCCCTTGGCGTCACGCTAGGCCCTTGTTTTCACAGACAACTTGCAGCAACTTGCTGCATATTCCCA
>JARYGA010048446.1:0-36466 GCA_030545235.1 Helianthus tuberosus | reverse complement strand
GTCAGACATGGAGTATTAAGAAACAAGTGTCTTTGGTAAAAGATGAGAAAGTTGAAGTTGAAGTTAAAGTTGAAAAGATTTTTGTGAAAAATGACAAAGAGTTTCCAGCATTGAATGAAAATTATTGTGTTGAAATGCCTAAGGTTCAACAAACCTGGGCTAAATTGTTCAAGTAATTGAGTAGTTTGTTTGTGCAGGTGCTCATGGAATTTTAAGATTGTGAGTTTGGAACTCAGAGCAGCCTGGCACAACGAGGAGAGGAGGCTGCTGAATCCTGTGTTGGTTAAAACAGGAAGTTTGTTTGTTTTTCTGTAAATAAATAAACAATATCTTTAAAACCCTAAAAATTGAAAACTTGAAAAACCAAAAATATGTTTGTTTTTAATTTTTAATTTTTGTCAAAAATAGAAAATTACAAAAATATGTGTTGATTGAATATGCCGAAACCCTCACGGCTGAACAAACATGATTACTTTCACAAGTCTGAAAAACGGTTTTCAAACTGTAAATATCAATGTGTTGTAAATCATGGGGGTACATTATTTTTCTGCAAATCAGTGCATGAGAAGCAGAAAATGGATGGCGAGACTAAGCTATCAGTATTGGTTGTCAAATTTTCTTTCAATGGTTTTGCATTTTAGGGGGAGAAATATTGTTAGAAAATACAAAAACATTTGAAAATTTGAAAAAGCCAAAAACATTATAAAATTCAAAAATTGAGTTTTTGCGTAAAAAGAGGAAATGATAGTACATCAGTAGACAGTTACAGTACGCTAAAGAGTTGGAAAGTTAAAATGTGTTAAACGATTTCACTGATGATATGTCGGTAGATTTTTATACATTTAGTAAACTTTTTCGGGATATAAACATAAATTCAAACTTGCTTATTTCGTGGGGAACACTACTTGGATATATAGGTAACCCCTGAAATCTTGTTTGAAAGGTCCCTCTTTCTGAGATACTAGGTCTTTATACTCAGTGTTATCTGGGGTATTATCTCGGGACTTCTGATTTTGCGGAAGCAATGGCCTAGTCCCCGGAGAATACTTTCTGCATTGCTTGAAATATAGCGCCGCCCTCAGCAAATTGATGAAACAATAAAATTGATAGCCATTGCTGTTGTAATACAAAAGATCCTCTAAAGGGGACACACCAAAAGTCGAGCCGTCATCACTCTGCTGAACGGAAGTTCTGACCTGAGCTCTCACGGTTTCGTACTATAATTTATTCCCCTTACAGATATCATCTAGGTATACTCACCTGTAAGACTGAATATTGGGATCTGGATACGGGAGTATATTCAAGAGGTGGGACACATGAGTGAGTTTAAGTTCTTAATACACCTAATTCGTATCCTGAATCAGTTGAACTTTGTGTGAAAATTTAAGTGGATCAGTATATCGACAATCTAAGTGAATTGTTTAATTCTTAATGTGTAACTAAGCTCAACGGTACTTGTGACTTGTCAAAAACTGATATGATCACCTGACGCATACTCAAACAAAAATATTGTTTGTAAATATATTTGTACATATTTCTTTACTGCTTTATATTTTCAGAAAATCACAAAAAGATTTTTGATTCTGCTTTATTTTCGACAACTGATGTCTGAAATGCTGAGTTTCAAAATCTAAGTTAGTTGATTGTGTTTCTGATAATAAAACAAGTTCATTAATTTGAAACTTGAATTAAAAATCAAAAATCAAAAACAGTTTGTGATATCTCCAAGGTCATTAGTTTGGACTTGGATGATTTTCTGTGAGGATTTTGGATACTGAACATTGCCATATCTATAAAGATTGTTGATAGAGGGAGTGTTTTAGAAAGTTGAATAGAGCCAGATTACGATTTCTGGAAAATTGAATGTTCAAAACATTGTTACTTATAAATGTTTGAGAATTGCAGATGTTGTACCAGACTACGATCCCGAGAGCAGAGTCTAAGGGGGAGTCTGAAGACAAGCTTAAAGCAAAGAGGAGCTTGTAGATGGATAGCTAGGTGTCGATCCCAAAAGCACGGAAGCTTGACGAAAGGGGGAGCCTGAAGCTGATAGGAGAGAAAGATTGATGGATGCTTATAATGTTACAACTTGAATGAGAAGGCAGAATGATCAAGACTGAAGATGTGTCATACTGAAGACTAGACACTGAAGACTTCATCAATATCTGAGGGGGAGTCTGTTAGTGCATTACGTCTATTGACTTCGTCTTGAATCATGTAATAGGATAGGTTAGGATTATCAGTGTCCGAGTTGCAAGAAACTGTTATTAGAAAGTTTAGAAGGCTGTTAGCTTGAACATGCATGATAGCTTGAACATGCCTAGTCGCTTGAACAGGCCTGGTCGCTTGAACATGGCATGTCCATTTCAAGCTAACTACACACACTATAAATAGGGCATTTGTTGGTTTCATTTGGTACGCTTCAGGATTTGTAATCTGTTCAGGTTGTAATTAGTGTTATAATCAATCAAAGTGACATATTTATTAGTATTAAGCTGTTTCCACGTCCGTTTCACTGATTCCGCCTTTGAATCGGATATAAAACTCTTTTGAACGACTAAGTTGGGTCCTACAACGATCCTACAAAATGACTCAGTTGGGAATCTTTCTTGTGATTCTTCATACTCTCTCAGAATATCCAATTCGTCAAAGAAATCTGGTTCTTCTTCTAAGTCAAATGAATCCCACGAACAAAGACTTGTTTCAATGGACTTGCATAACCCACGAATATTCCCTCAATGCTCTTTGCACCAAATTTACCATAAGGTTCTAGAACTGTACAGGGAGACCCAAACGGTTCCAGATACTTCAGGTTAGGTTTGTGGTTGTTGATCAGCTCGAAACATATCTTGTTGAATTTCTTCACTGTAAGAACCCGGTTGAGTGTATAGCAAGCGGCTGACACTGCTTCTGCCCAAAAGTTGACTGGTAGTTTCGAGTCAGCAAGCATCGTCCTAGCCGTTTCAATTAGTGTCCTGTTCTTTCTTTCAGCTACTCCATTTTGTTGTGGAGTATAAGGAACACTAAATTCTTGCAATATACCTCTCTCATCGCAATACTCTTCCATCTTGTTTGTTCTTGAACTCTATTCCGTTATCACTCCTGATTCTTCTGATTTGAGTTTGGTACAAGTTTTCAATTTTTCGGAACAACGTCATCAAACTTTCAAACGTCTCATCTTTTGACTTCAGAAATGATACCCATGAAAATCTCGAGTACTCGTCTGTTACTACTAGACAGTAGAGATCACCAGTTATGCTTTTGACATTTACTGGACCAAACAAATCCATATGGAGTCTCTCTAACGGTCTCGAGACTGAGTTAACCTTCTTTCCAGGGTGAGATTTCTTCTTTTGCTTGCCTTTGACACAGCTAATGCACTCCCCCTCAAGATGAAAACCTTTTACATGAACACCAATTACTAAGTCATTATGCACCAGGTGATTCATTTTTCGCATGTGAATGTGACCCATCTTTCGATGCCACAATTGCGATTCTTTTTCTGTTGCTCTTGACATAAAACAGTGAGCCTGACCCGTGGTAGTAGTTGCTACACTCATGTCCAACACGTACAGATCATTGACTCTAGGTGCTCTCATGATAACCCACTCTTCGGGAACAACAAATCCTGGTTTCAATATCAAACATTCCTTATCTGTAAAGTGCGTTGTATACATATGATCACAGATCTGAGAGATGCTCAGAAGATTGTTTTCAAGCTCGGCGATGTAGTTTACTGCAACACCCCGTGTTTTCGTAAGTGAAAGTCAAAGTCAAGGTCAAAGTCAACGACCGATTTCGCGCAACGTGACTCGTAGAAATGTCTTTATTTTATGTATATTATGTGGAGTAAGTGTTGTTAATGACAATAATCGAATCGTGTCAATCGTTAATAAATCGACTCGCGACTGTGAACTGTAGGCAGTAACAATGCGATAAAGATAATCGACTAATAACCAAGCTATACTAATCGAATCGACATCAAATCGTAACTCAAGCTATGTATTTTACTTGTCATTTATACGTGTGTGTGTGCCTTACGTGTTACCTGTGCATGTTTATTTATGTTTTGTTGTGATAATCAAGCGAACTCAAACGAACTCGAAGTCCAACTCGAATGTAATCGAACCCGAACCCGAATTCCAAATCAAACCATGTTATATACGAAGTAGTTGGGACTAAAAGTAATTTGACTAGGAAACCCTATTGAATCACTCGCAATCGAAACCGAAGCGTCATCGCACCCGAACGCACCATTCAGTCGACATCCGGACGGATGGTCCATCCGCACGGATTGCCAAATCCGCACGGATTTCCAGTCCGCACAGATGACCAGTCCGCACGGATAACCAATCCGGGTGACCTGCAATCCGCACGGATAACCCTTTCCCCTTTTAGCATCCTATAAATACCCGGGTCACTCTCCCAACTTTCCACTTTTGGCAAGTGACGTCCGACCAGCGCACTCTCTTCACCTTTTCTTCGATTTCTCTCAATCCAGGTAAGATCTCGCTCTAAATCTTGTACATTCTTGATCTATACACACATCTACACCTTTCCATCTTTCAAATCTCAACTTTTAACCATGAAATCATCAAGATTTGAGGTATTCTAGGGTGACGTCATCATGAAGTTCTCATGAACTTCAAGTGTGACCTCATTCCACCAAGAATAACTCAGATCTGAATGATTTCCACAAGATTTCACAACGACTTCACCTAAATCTAAACTTTTCTAAAGGATAAAAGGGTTGAAAGAAATAAACAAGTTTTCTCCTTCTTTTACCCTCGAAAAGCGGTAGGAATCGGATCCGTTCTAGTCTCCTACTTAATGATAGTGATGCACTAGTCCTAGATCTGGATTCTACCCGCAAGACACCTGATTTCGGGTTAGACCGGGATGACCGTTCTAAACCGCCGACAGGCTGTGTTAGGGTGATTCCTGGCCGGCTTGGTCAGGCGGTTAAGGATGCGATTCCAAATGGTTGCCACGTAATCGGAACGTCTCAATAGAACGACAAAGGCGACCAAGGGTAGCCGGACGGAACAACCAGGACGAGTAAGTTGTCCGCACGAGTAAGTTGTCCGCACGGACAAGTTGTCCGCACGGACAAGTTGTCCGCACGGACAAGTTATCCACACGGACAGACGATCCGGACGGGTTGTCACCCGGACGAGCCACACTTGGGACCCACATTCAAAACGAGGTTTGAGTATCGACGAATGAGCAATCCGGACGGACGACCTCTGAATGGATTACTCTTCGGATCATGAGATACTAGGACCTTAAACAATTTCAACAATGTTCATCCGCACGGACAAGTTGTCCGCACGGACAGACTATCCGGACGGATTATCTTTGTCCGCACGGATTACCATCCGGACGGATTCCACAAATTTCATCAAGTGACTCAGCCTTAGAGACGTGTTCGCACGGATTACCATCCGGACAGATTGTGGTCCGCGCGACCAGCTTGAAGGGTAGAGGTACTTAGATGTTTTCTAAATGCTACAACGAAAACTTCAAAGGACAAGCCATCATACACAAACACATTCTTGGGAAGAAACAATCCACTCGAATAGTAATCCACACGGACTACTTGTCCGCACGGATAAACGATTCGCACGAGTGATTAATCCGGATGGATTACCATCCGCACGGATAGTTACTCGCACGGATAGTTTACTCACACGGATAGTTTACCCGCACGGATTACCATCCGCACGGATTACCATCCGCACGGATAGTTTACTCGCACGGATAACTTATCTGCACGGAAGACCAATCCGCACGATCAGTCATCCTACCCACGCTCATTCTGTACTGTTTTCCATGTCACTTATCGTTACATTATCGAATCTATTCAGGCTAACCGTACTCACTGAAGAGCGCTCCCTTCAATCCACAATCGCTGTGAGTATACTCGAACCCTTTTTGCTTTTAGCACTTTTGGGTGTTACATACGTTACGAATATTCAAACTACAACCATCACACTACTCAAGCTATTTTAACGCTAAACCATTTATGCATGTTATACGTGGCTTATGAATGCTTGTTTGTTATGTTTACACATGGAATGCTGTCTACCTGCCTTAGCAACGATAGTACTATAGTTTGGACTCAGCACCCGTTCACACGGGGGTTGTTAAGGATCTTTTACTTGCATGGATTACGGTGGTAATCATGTATTGCGAACTGCCTCGGGCAGTCAACCCGCAGTCATTGGTATTGATGGATCTATGTCGATAACTAACGTGCTTCATTTCACTATGTGTACGTGCTGGTTATGCGTAAACGAATTCGAACTCTATATGCTATTATCAAACTTGTATGCTCACCTTTACATTATATGTATTGACTTTATTTTAACGTATGTGACAGGTTCTTAGGTTGTTTCTGTGCTTAACTTGCTGGTGATGAAATTGAGGCTAGGGAAGGAGTCCTAGAAACCAACAAATAAACTAGCTATGTTTAAATCTGAGTTGTCGGAACAGAATACTTGTCTTGATGCTTGTCTGTAATAATTATTTAACTATTTGAGATACGGTATGGGACGTATTGCTTTAATTGAATGGTAATGATAGTTGTTATGGAAACTTCTGGACAATCTGTTTCGCTCAGTGCCACGCCCCGATGATTCCGCCATCGGTTGGGGTGTGACATATTGGTATCAGAGCCATAACTATAGGGAATTAGGCAAGACTTGACCTAGTCCGGGTCAAAGTCTTAGAAACCTAGACTATAGTTAAGAACCATCAGACCAACTCGCGCGTAGGCATAAACTCGCCACCATCACTCGTTGTTTCCTGTCGTTGCACTCGAAATTTTAATTATGATCAAGCACGGAGGCCGAGAACAGGTGTGAAAACCGCAAACTCTCGGCTAAAGTCGCTTAATCAACTTGCAATTTTAACTACAAACGAGGAGAATTATGCCAAATTAGGAGTGAAATCCACATTTTGATGAATAATCTCCTCCATTTTAGGGACGAAGTTGTTAAGCCAGGGTTGAAACCCTAACCTTGATAACTTGTTCCGCGTATTTTACAAAACTTCCACAAAGGTCTCAACAGACGATCTGTAGACGCCATAAAACTAACGGGATTAACGCCAAACGCCCAAGAATCGAGGCTAAGGCACGACCCTGAAGGTTGAAGGTGCATAACGGACCCCCTGTGAATCATTGAACCACCTTGGTTAGTCGAAGTCTACTAGCCGCAGACACTCTATTCTTGATTTTATGTGTTTCAAAGCTTTGAGCCAAGACTATTGACTCTGACGATTCGTCGATTTTATGTGAATTACGTGTTTTATGCTTATTTGTTAGCGTTTTGAGGAACTACTGGTTTCAATCTAATGCCTTTGCTTTCACACAACAAACAACACATCATTAACAAATCGCTCGCACCACACTATATTCGAACCCTCGCCGACTTTGAATGATAGGTTTCTGTTTTTCTGAATGCCTCTAGTGACTAAGGTATGTGTGTTCTTGCTATTGTGTTTTACGTGTTCAGAAATTTTGTGACTATGTGATTATGTGCTCTACATGCCTATGTGACTATGCACTGTGTGTTACGCTGTTACGTGAATGTACGTGTTACTGAGCTTTAGTAAGTAGTAGACGTGTGAGGTGAGATTCGAATACAATGTGTTGAGTTCCATGGCGATGTCTATTGCAGACAATGTCATCTGGATCCCGTCATGCACTCTCTCGTCAGGAAAAGAGGGACAAACGCCTTGCTTCCATCATCGCGAAAAGTGTAGCTAAGGCCGTGAGTGATGTCTACGAGAACGCCAGCAAATCATCCGAGGAATCAAGGACTGAAGGTCCTAAAGCTGTCACAAGACCTTTCAGTTTCAAATAATTCAAGTCGTGTGGGCCAAAAGAATTCACAGGAGAAGGAGGTCCTACTGCACTATTTCACTGGTTTGACTCTATCGAGGTTACTCTGCGACAGAGTGGTTGCCCTGATGACCTTCGGACTCTGAATGCTACCGGCGTTTTCCAGTCCAGGGCACTAGACTGGTGGACGGCCGAGAGGAACAAGCGAGGGAATGATGCAGCCTACGGTCTGTCATGGGATGAACTCAAGGAAGTCATGCTAGAGGAATTCTGCCCTCCTCACGAACGTCAAAAGCTTGAAGATGAATTCTGGCACATACATCAGAAGGATGGAGACAATGCTGGTCTCACTGCTCGTTTCAAGCAGCTCAGCATTATCTGTCCCGACCAGGTCAAGACTCCAGAGATCACCATCAAGAAGTACATCCGAGCTTTGCCCGACTGCGTTGCTGATTTCGTGCAAGCGGCTAAGACTACAACGATCGAGGAAACCTATCTGTTGGCCGCTGAAATCAATGACAAAAGGGTTAAAGCTGGTGTCTGGGATAAGACCTCGAAGCACCTGCACCAAGCTACCGCTACCGCACCAACTGCTGAACCCACCTCGTCAAGCAACAAGAGAAAGAACAAGAGAAAGAACAGCTCCACCAACAAGAACTGTGCGATTACTACTGCACCGATCCAAGCTGTACCTGCCCAACAGCGTCAAGTAGCGGCGCCTGTGGCCAATGCACCGCCTGCAAAGCGTGCATATACTGGGCCGCACCCGCTCTGCCCTACTTGCACTTATCATCACCCGACTGCTATTCAATGCCGCTTTTGTGCTCACTGCAACGTATACGGCCACTTTACTGCCAACTGCCGTATCCGACAAACTCCTGCCAATCAAGCTCTACTCACTACCCCACCGGGTCAACAAGCTCCTCCGGCACCCGCAGTCAAAGCCAGAGCCTGCTTCTCATGTGGCGACCCGAATCATTTCGCCAACATGTGCCCGAACAGGGTAGTGAAACAAGAACCGCAACAACAGCAACCACAGCAGCAACAACAACAGCAGCAGCAACAACAGGCCGCACGCGCCAGAACTTTCAATCTCAATGTGCGTCAAGCCCAGGCCGACAACAACGTGGTCAATGGTACGTTCCTTGTGAATGGTATTTATGCTTCATGTTTGTTTGATACCGGAGCCGATAATTGCTTTGTGTCACTCGAATTTGAGAAACTCCTTAGTCGTAAACGTTCCCAACTCTCCTCTGCATTTGATGTTGAAGTCGCTACCGGAAGAACCGTCGCTGTCAATTCCGTTATCCGTGACTGTACTCTCGAGCTCAACAATCACATCTTCCCAATCGACCTTATTCCGATGCAACTCGGAAGCTTCGATGTCATAGTAGGCATGGACTTTCTTCGAGAAAACCATGCCGAAGTTGTGTGCTTCGATAAGATGATTCGTTTTTCGCTCGCAAACGGTGATTCATTGTGAGTTTATGGTGATACTACTTCGAAGGGTCTCAAACTTATGTCATGCCTCCAAGCTAGCAAGTATCTCCGCAAGGAATACAGGGCTTTCTTGGCTAACGTTGTAGCAGCGGAGAAGGAAAAGAAAGAGAAGAAGGAAGTGAAAGACGTACCTGTGGTTCGAGAATTTCCTAATGTTTTTCCAGAGGATCTTCCCGGACTACCGCCAAGTCGTGATATCGACTTTCGTGTTGACCTCATTCCTGGAGCAAATCCTATCGCCAAGGCTCCTTATCGACTCGCGTCGTCCGAAATGCGCGAACTCTCAACCCAACTCCAGGAATTACTTGAAAAAGGCTTCATTCGCCCGAGCACCTCTCCTTGGGGCGCGCCAGTCCTTTTCGTCAAAAAGAAGGATGGGACGTTCCGGATGTGAATCGACTACCGGGAATTGAATAAGTTGACTATCAAGAACCGCTATCCTCTGCCTCGAATCGACGATTTGTTTGATCAGCTACAAGGCGCTACGTGTTTTTCGAAGATCGATCTACGTTCCGGATATCATCAGCTGCGTATACAAGAGAAGGATATACCCAAAACCGCATTTCGTACTCGATACGGCCATTACGAATTCGTTGTCATGCCTTTTGGCCTAACCAACGCACCAGCGGTTTTCATGGATCTGATGAATTGCGTGTGTAAACCATATCTCGACCGTTTCGTCATCGTGTTCATCGACGATGTCTTGATCTATTCCAAGTCGAGAGCCGAACACGCGCAACATCTACGTTTGGTTCTCGAGTTACTCCAGGGGAACCAACTCTACGCCAAATTCTCCAAGTGCGAATTTTGGTTGGGGGAGGTTCAGTTTCTGGGTCACATTGTCAACAGTCAGGGTATTCACGTCGATCCTGCGAAGATTGAAGCTGTTAAGAGCTGGGTTACGCCTAAGAACCCGTCTGAAGTCCGCTCCTTTCTCGGGCTGGCGGGTTATTATCGACGATTTATCGAAGGATTCTCGAAGATTGCTGTACCACTTACCTCTCTTACGCATAAGGACCAGCCTTTTGTCTGGGGAACCAAACAAGAGTCTGCCTTTCGAACCCTTAAACACATGCTCTGCAATGCTCCTGTTCTCACATTACCCGACGGAAACAATGATTTCATTGTCTACTGTGATGCTTCCAACCTTGGCCTCGGGTGTGTTCTTATGCAACGAGACAAGGTCATAGCTTACGCATCTCGTCAGCTCAAAATCCACGAGAAGAACTATACAACCCATGATCTCGAGCTAGGCGCGGTTGTTTTTGCATTAAAGATTTGGCGACACTACCTATATGGTACCAAGTGTACGATCTTCACCGATCATAGGAGCCTACAACATATCTTTAATCAGAAGGAACTTAATATGCGTCAACGCCGATGGGTAGAACTTCTCAACGATTACGACTGTGAGATTCGTTATCACCCAGGCAAGGCAAATGTTGTTGCCAATGCACTTAGCAGACGGAGCTATCTGCTTAGCACTCGTAATGTTCAAGCCCAGCACAACCTCGAAACTCTCATCCGCGACGCGCAGCATGCGTGTTTCAATGAACGCACTTTGAAGAAAGAAAGAATCTACCACGATGGAGCCCAGCTTGTGAGCAAATCAAATGGGATATTCCACTTCTTTGACCGAATTTGGATTCCCAAGCGAACCAATTTGCGACAGATTATCATGGACGAAGCCCACAAATCCCGATACTCTATCCATCCCGGTGCTGACAAAATGTACCAGGATCTTCGCTATAGGTACTGGTGGCCGGGTATGAAACGAGATATCGCTCTCTACGTCGGAAAATGCCTAACCTGTGCTAGAATCAAGGCTGAACATCAAAGACCCTCTGGCTTGCTCGAACAACCACCAATTCCTATGTGGAAGTGGGAGAGTATAGCTATGGATTTCGTAACCAAGCTTCCAACCACGTCATCAGGTCACGACAGCATTTGGGTTGTTGTTGACCGTTTGACCAAATCAGCTCACTTTCTGCCAATACGAGAAGACTACAAGGTAGAACGATTAGCCCGAATCTACACCGACGAGATCATTTGTAGACATGGGACGCCTCGTGACATCATCTCTGATCGTGATGCTCGGTTTACTTCACGATTGTGGGAAACGTTTCAAACGGCACTCGGTACAACGCTTAATCTAAGTACCGCTTTCCACCCACAAACCGACGGTCAGACTGAAAGAACGATTCGTACCCTTGAAGACATGCTCCGTTCGTGTGTTTTGGACTTCGGTGGTAATTGGGATAAACACCTGCCGTTAGTCGAATTCTCGTACAATAACAGCTACCAGGCTAGCATTCAGATGGCACCTTTCGATGTCACACCCCGAAATTATCAGAGCTCGGTGTGACTGGACTGGTATCGTCATTGCACAGCGGAAGCAAAAGAAGCAAAGACTTCTAGAAATTGAACGCCGCTAAGTACTCGAAACTCCAATGGTTCTCCTATTCCAACCGTGCCTTGTCTTAAAATGCAACCTGAGAAAGAACATGCGAGAAAAATCAACAAAAAGTTGAGCGAGTTCATAGTTTGTTCGTAAAAGATTTGAGATAAATCTTTTGAGTTGTGAAAGGTTTGAAATAAATCTTTGGAATTGTGAAAGATTTGAAATAAATCTTTGGAATAACCGGTTTTTGAAGTAGTATTGAGAAAATGAATTTAAAAACCATTTTCTTGCAAAGTTATATGGAAACGTTGTGTTTGTAACACGTTATGTTCATAAAACCATGTATTTGTAATGTTCATATAATCATCAATGCCCACCCTGACTTTGACCCGCATAATCTTATGCCTTAAATTTTGTATAAAACATGGTATTTAATTTGTATGAACAAGTATGTTTCGTAAGTATAAAATCCCTGGTATGTAGCAAATAAGGAAAAAGAGATCACCAATGGTTTGCAAGGCCATTGATATGTGTGAAGTGCAAGTAGGAAGACTCAAACCTAGCGGATTTGTGCGTCGGGAACATAGTCACCCCGAGGAACGTTAACTGTTTGTCCTGGGGGCTGGGCTCGCTACACCCAGATAGATCTACCGCATCGTGCCCCTCGGTCCTACAATGAGGATTAATGGCCTCAAGTGCCACCTACCCACTCACATGATCTAAGTAGTAACCCTCCTTACGCTAACCATACCATGTAAAAGTAAATCCCTGGTCACCCTGGCCAGATCCCTGGTCACCCTGACCAGCTCCCTGGTCACCCTGGCCAGAAAATCATTCATATTTCGAAAATAAGCATTTGCTTTGTAAAAACCGGTATGTTTAGTAACTTTTCTTAAATCATTTGCGTTCCTCGAAATCCCTTCGTAATATGATTTAGAAATACGAGTTTTGCGTTTGTTCAAAACTTTGTTTGTTTTTGCAAAACGTGCATGTCTTTCCACCCCGAAAACATTTACAAAACTGTAAAATAGTAAAAAGTGGGGTTATGAACTCACCTGAATATTCCTGTGCAAAGCTAGCTAATTATGACCTCGTGATGTCGTTTCCAAGAGGAGACTCGCTAGCGTGCATTCTACATTATTCCTAACACGGAATGTCTAATAAGTTTCTAAATAAACGTAGTAACTAACTACGTGTCACCGAGCTCTACCGAATCGTTAATCGAACGATTCAACGGTAAGTTGTTAACTTAATGGAAAAGATTAAGTTATACGTGTTAAGTCTCGTTTAATGTCAGTAGCAATTTAATAAGTCTTGAAAAAGACTTAGTTTCCGAGAGACTTAAAATGAATAAATATTTATATAAAAATATATAAATATAACGTTGTAGGTGCGTTAGCCGTCTCGAGTAGTCATACGTGTATAAAAGAATATTTCTACGAAAATATCATATAACAAACTCGTATCATATATCGCGTTAGTTGTCTCGAGAGATCGTATGAAAATAATATATAATAACTTGTATTATATATATCACGTTTTGTGTATATTTGCCAAAAATATACGTATAGGCCGTTTCGGCGTTCGTAATAAATATAAAATATCATATTTATTTTATAAGAACTTCATCGAGTCGTTGAATAGATAAACTGTATCTATTTTGTAAAAGAATTCGTGTGTTTGAAATAAATATATATCTATATTTATTTTATAAAACAAGATCGTGTTGTTTGATATTTGAAATAAATATATAAGCTATATTTATTTTGTAAAAGGTTACGAGTTAACGACGTTCGAAATAAATATAACATTATATTTATTTGTAAAAGCGTTTGGAAATATCAAGGTTTGAAATATTATAGACTCGAATTCCTTTAAGCGTCGTTTTTGAAATATAATACGTGTCGTGTTTAAGGGTTTTTCTCGAAAAACGGGCAGAGCTTCCTCTATTTTTGGACGGTCCCGACATCTCAGTGTCGCTATTTTTTATCAAAAAAAAGCAACCAATATTCAATCAACAATATATCAATTTGACAAATATTTCATAAAATGTAAAATATAATCATGTCGGTTCGAGCTCGTTTCACGTAATAAAACCATAATATAACGTAAATAATCTCGTTAAATCTTTACCAAATCTTCCGTCAATATCTCGAGTGAGCCGACTGAGTTGACCGAGTCAACTGGTTTGACCCGCTGAGTCGACTCGGTTTGACCGAGTCAACCGAAACGAACCGTCTGCCCAAGCCGCCTGACCGAACCCGAGGCCCGAACCGAAACTGAGAAGTATAACTTGCTGACTTGTTGACCGAATCTTGACCCGATCACCGAACCCGAGTTGACCAGGACCCGACTGTTTGACCGCTGTTGACTCGGACCGAGTTGACCCGTAAGCTGAGTTGACCGAGTCAACTCGTACCACTTCTGAAACTGAAACGAGTCCAAACAATCTGAACCGAGAGTATGTGCTAAGCAAACCGAAGCCGTAACAAAGTTGAACCAAAATGCACCGAGTCGAACTGAGTCGCGCTAAAATACACCGAGTCGAACCCGAAACTGTCTTGACCGAGCCCGGAACCGTAATCAATCGGAAATTTGGTCGGGTCGAGGCACAACCACCGCCACTGCCGCTGCTACCGCCGCTGTCTGCGGAGGAGCCGCTCCTCTCCGCCGTCATCTCTCTCTCTCCTCAGCTCCTCTCTCTCTGTCCGCGTCGTCTAGCACCACCCACCACAGCTCCGCCGTCTGTGGTGGTGGGGTTATTGTTGTTGATGCCTACCGCCACCAAATCGATGGTGGTGGCCGGTGGTATAAGAGAAAACGGGGTGGGGGGTGTCGGTCAGAAAGAAGGGAACCGAGAGAGGAAGGGGTGGCTGGGTTGGGTCTTGTTGTTGGTTGATTTCTCTGTGTTTGGCTTTGTGTGAGTATGATCGAGAGAGGGAGAGAGGTAAAAGGCAGACTTCAAGTCTGTGTATATGTTGGGAGTTTAGAGGAAATAGGGGTGTTATATAGAAGATTGTTTAAGATCTTGCACAAAATATATAGTAGAGATTTGACAGGATTTTGTATGATTGTGCTGAGATTTTCAAGTCCCATATGGATTTTTGGGAAGATTTACAAGTATAATCTTGTAATAAAAATTAATATATATTATGTGTAGGTTTAGGTTTGTGGGTGTGGGGCTTGGGCCCGGGGCCCACAAGCTCTATCCCATGTGTAAGTAGCCCGTAATTCCTACGAGGCCCGTTGTCAAAACCCGAACTCCGTTTTAACGTCAAAAATTAAAATACACAAAAATACGGTCGGTAGTCGTTGTTTGCACGCCCGTTTGTCGATCACGGTAATAATCGCGAAAAATTGTATCGTTGCCGTCTTTAATCCGTTTTTCGATCCGGTTTCGCCTGTAGTCACTAAAATTTAACTACAAAACTAAAATATATCGTAAAAATTTAATATTTGTCGGCGTTGTCAGTATCCTGTTCGGTTTCAATCCGTTGCCGTTTAACGTTTCACCGGTTTCTCTGTAAACCACCGTTCGCGCACTGTAAAGGCGGATAGACGTTCCCAGGCACTCCAAAGGCCTAAATAAGTTAATTTGCGCTGTAAACACCATTTATTATCGCGTTAATCACTTGTTAATCACGTAATTAAGAGCCGTAAATTACGGGTTGTCACATTCTCCCCCTGTTACAGAAATTTCGTCCTCGAAATTTAGACCATGTTATCCCCTCAGAATTGTGTTATTCGCAGGTAAGTCCGAATAATAACAAAGTGAATGACCGCGTAATCGAAACAAGACTTATTCGAATCATGTGAATTCAAGGGCATTCTTTCATAATAGGAATCCCAACAGTTTAAAAATGTGTCTCAGTAATTGATGTCAAAAGAAACGAGACGTATAGGTACAGTCACTAATGTGACTAAGTCAACAAGGATCCAACAATGAACAGGAACTTCGACCAATCGAATTCCATATGAACGTTTACAATGTGTAAATGAGTTCTAGAAGCAATAACATCCACTGGATGAACTTAGAATCAACAATCTCAAATAGTTTGCATGAAACGCTCGACCGTGATCAGCACAAGCTGCAAGTTACACCGACTCCACAAGGTGTCGCAATGAATGAAACCATTAAATAATATGGGTGATCGAACAAGTATCACCTGTGTTTTGCATATAACGCTCAATCATAATTAGCCCAAGCTACAAGTTTGTACTGACACCACAAGGTGTCGTAGTGAATTAAATAGTTCAATAATAGCGGTGATCAAACAAATCCACCGTGTTTGAAGTCAATTGAAAGCGTAATGAAGTAAATATGAATGTTTGTTCCAAACAAACATCAAAGAATTTTCAATTGAAGATGGAACACCAAAGAATTTCTGTTTCGATCGAAGAGGATGGAGCAATGAATATTGCAAGACTTTCGATTGATAATGAAAGAAACGTTAGTAGGTACACCGGAATATAAGATGGTTTTGTGTACCATTGTCTTAACACACTATTGTATTAAGACTGTTGTAATGTGATAAACCAAAGCGGATTTAAAGCAATTCAATAATTAAATCTGTGTATGAGATGTGTAAACGAGTTTAGCGCAAGCTTCAAACTAATGAAAATCACCATCACATGGTGTCGAAATCAACAGACAATTTTAATGGAGTCGAATGCCAAACAATTTTACTTCGACTCGGAACAAATGAAACACTTGTTAAAACGAATTTTGAATATGATGCTCCCAATACATCATATGATGTTCTGAAGTGAACATGTGTAATGGACAAGTTCAAACAGTCGAACTTGGTTTTAGCGCAATCCGACAATAAACATATGTATCGACAAGAAAACTTTCGGCATGGTCACAACGAAAAACCATGTATGTAACTTGTAAAGAAATGATCGTGATACAATGACCATTAAGAGGAGTAGAGATACGAAAATCTACTCAGTAAGTGTGAAATTCGAAATTTCAATAAAAGAAATTTGAGGACTTTACCTGGGGTTTCGTGTGACGACCAATTGTTAGGTGACATTACCATGGAATGTCGAACATAGCGTATTCGTCGTTAGTTAGGTAGAAGGGGGGGGGGGGATGCGGAGACAATCGTCTTCTCCCTGGCGTGACTCGTGTCGTTGCAGGATCGCGTGACAAGTTGTCGTTTCCTGATTGTTAGTTCTCCTGCTGACAGGAATCTAGCGTCGTCGTTAAATTGCGTCATCGTTCCTTCTCAAAGGCCTCGCCTCGATAATCGTATGTGTCGTACTTCAACCCCTGTTGATGTATAGCTTAAGTTTCGCGTATACCTGTGCACTAGCGTTTCGTTCCGCGTAGAACGTGATGTACCCCGACATCCTTGGCGTAAAATTTGAGTTCTATGTATTCTCATGCGCTAGCGTTTTGTTATGCGTAGGATGCCTGCTCGGGAAGTTAAAATATCATAGACAATATGGATAATAGTGTGTGCCCGAGTTAATATTCGCGGTTCCTACGTGATGACCTTTAATAAACACACATATGCACAATTAATCAATCATGTAATCAGATAAGCATGTTGGTCACCAATAAACGATCAAGTAATCTCCCCTAGTCCCACTAGTCTATCCTCCCAGCCTCTCAGACTGACTCCCTAGTCCTACTAGACAATTTTCCCAGCCTCCCAGACTGACTCCCTAGTCCCACTAGACTATCCTCCCAGCCTCTCAGACTGAATCTCCTAGTCTCTCAGACCAGATCCAGCCACCCGACTGAATTCCCTTTTCCGAAGGTCTTAAATGCAGGTTTCCTAAACTCTCAGAGTGTTGTGTACTGTATGTAATCGTTTTGTGTACCGTGTATAAAACATCACAATAGCGTATGTTTGAGAACAAAATTTTGACTGTTTTTTTTTTTTTTTTTTTTTTTTTTTTCGGCAACGGTTGGAGACCATATTCGAGTACTAGGCGTTCTGTATGTATTCAACGTCTTAATAGTCTAAGTTCCCAGAGGAAAGTGAGGTTAGAGCCTAGGTATCACAACAGGAACCTAATTCGCTGTAACCTATAGCTCTGATACCAATCTGTCACACCCCGAAATTATCAGAGCTCGGTGTGACTGGACTGGTATCGTCATTGCACAGCGGAAGCAAAAGAAGCAAAGACTTCTAGAAATTGAACGCCGCTAAGTACTCGAAACTCCAATGGTTCTCCTATTCCAACCGTGCCTTGTCTTAAAATGCAACCTGAGAAAGAACATGCGAGAAAAATCAACAAAAAGTTGAGCGAGTTCATAGTTTGTTCGTAAAAGATTTGAGATAAATCTTTTGAGTTGTGAAAGGTTTGAAATAAATCTTTGGAATTGTGAAAGATTTGAAATAAATCTTTGGAATAACCGGTTTTTGAAGTAGTATTGAGAAAATGAATTTAAAAACCATTTTCTTGCAAAGTTATATGGAAACGTTGTGTTTGTAACACGTTATGTTCATAAAACCATGTATTTGTAATGTTCATATAATCATCAATGCCCACCCTGACTTTGACCCGCATAATCTTATGCCTTAAATTTTGTATAAAACATGGTATTTAATTTGTATGAACAAGTATGTTTCGTAAGTATAAAATCCCTGGTATGTAGCAAATAAGGAAAAAGAGATCACCAATGGTTTGCAAGGCCATTGATATGTGTGAAGTGCAAGTAGGAAGACTCAAACCTAGCGGATTTGTGCGTCGGGAACATAGTCACCCCGAGGAACGTTAACTGTTTGTCCTGGGGGCTGGGCTCGCTACACCCAGATAGATCTACCGCATCGTGCCCCTCGGTCCTACAATGAGGATTAATGGCCTCAAGTGCCACCTACCCACTCACATGATCTAAGTAGTAACCCTCCTTACGCTAACCATACCATGTAAAAGTAAATCCCTGGTCACCCTGGCCAGATCCCTGGTCACCCTGACCAGCTCCCTGGTCACCCTGGCCAGAAAATCATTCATATTTCGAAAATAAGCATTTGCTTTGTAAAAACCGGTATGTTTAGTAACTTTTCTTAAATCATTTGCGTTCCTCGAAATCCCTTCGTAATATGATTTAGAAATACGAGTTTTGCGTTTGTTCAAAACTTTGTTTGTTTTTGCAAAACGTGCATGTCTTTCCACCCCGAAAACATTTACAAAACTGTAAAATAGTAAAAAGTGGGGTTATGAACTCACCTGAATATTCCTGTGCAAAGCTAGCTAATTATGACCTCGTGATGTCGTTTCCAAGAGGAGACTCGCTAGCGTGCATTCTACATTATTCCTAACACGGAATGTCTAATAAGTTTCTAAATAAACGTAGTAACTAACTACGTGTCACCGAGCTCTACCGAATCGTTAATCGAACGATTCAACGGTAAGTTGTTAACTTAATGGAAAAGATTAAGTTATACGTGTTAAGTCTCGTTTAATGTCAGTAGCAATTTAATAAGTCTTGAAAAAGACTTAGTTTCCGAGAGACTTAAAATGAATAAATATTTATATAAAAATATATAAATATAACGTTGTAGGTGCGTTAGCCGTCTCGAGTAGTCATACGTGTATAAAAGAATATTTCTACGAAAATATCATATAACAAACTCGTATCATATATCGCGTTAGTTGTCTCGAGAGATCGTATGAAAATAATATATAATAACTTGTATTATATATATCACGTTTTGTGTATATTTGCCAAAAATATACGTATAGGCCGTTTCGGCGTTCGTAATAAATATAAAATATCATATTTATTTTATAAGAACTTCATCGAGTCGTTGAATAGATAAACTGTATCTATTTTGTAAAAGAATTCGTGTGTTTGAAATAAATATATATCTATATTTATTTTATAAAACAAGATCGTGTTGTTTGATATTTGAAATAAATATATAAGCTATATTTATTTTGTAAAAGGTTACGAGTTAACGACGTTCGAAATAAATATAACATTATATTTATTTGTAAAAGCGTTTGGAAATATCAAGGTTTGAAATATTATAGACTCGAATTCCTTTAAGCGTCGTTTTTGAAATATAATACGTGTCGTGTTTAAGGGTTTTTCTCGAAAAACGGGCAGAGCTTCCTCTATTTTTGGACGGTCCCGACATCTCAGTGTCGCTATTTTTTATCAAAAAAAAGCAACCAATATTCAATCAACAATATATCAATTTGACAAATATTTCATAAAATGTAAAATATAATCATGTCGGTTCGAGCTCGTTTCACGTAATAAAACCATAATATAACGTAAATAATCTCGTTAAATCTTTACCAAATCTTCCGTCAATATCTCGAGTGAGCCGACTGAGTTGACCGAGTCAACTGGTTTGACCCGCTGAGTCGACTCGGTTTGACCGAGTCAACCGAAACGAACCGTCTGCCCAAGCCGCCTGACCGAACCCGAGGCCCGAACCGAAACTGAGAAGTATAACTTGCTGACTTGTTGACCGAATCTTGACCCGATCACCGAACCCGAGTTGACCAGGACCCGACTGTTTGACCGCTGTTGACTCGGACCGAGTTGACCCGTAAGCTGAGTTGACCGAGTCAACTCGTACCACTTCTGAAACTGAAACGAGTCCAAACAATCTGAACCGAGAGTATGTGCTAAGCAAACCGAAGCCGTAACAAAGTTGAACCAAAATGCACCGAGTCGAACTGAGTCGCGCTAAAATACACCGAGTCGAACCCGAAACTGTCTTGACCGAGCCCGGAACCGTAATCAATCGGAAATTTGGTCGGGTCGAGGCACAACCACCGCCACTGCCGCTGCTACCGCCGCTGTCTGCGGAGGAGCCGCTCCTCTCCGCCGTCATCTCTCTCTCTCCTCAGCTCCTCTCTCTCTGTCCGCGTCGTCTAGCACCACCCACCACAGCTCCGCCGTCTGTGGTGGTGGGGTTATTGTTGTTGATGCCTACCGCCACCAAATCGATGGTGGTGGCCGGTGGTATAAGAGAAAACGGGGTGGGGGGTGTCGGTCAGAAAGAAGGGAACCGAGAGAGGAAGGGGTGGCTGGGTTGGGTCTTGTTGTTGGTTGATTTCTCTGTGTTTGGCTTTGTGTGAGTATGATCGAGAGAGGGAGAGAGGTAAAAGGCAGACTTCAAGTCTGTGTATATGTTGGGAGTTTAGAGGAAATAGGGGTGTTATATAGAAGATTGTTTAAGATCTTGCACAAAATATATAGTAGAGATTTGACAGGATTTTGTATGATTGTGCTGAGATTTTCAAGTCCCATATGGATTTTTGGGAAGATTTACAAGTATAATCTTGTAATAAAAATTAATATATATTATGTGTAGGTTTAGGTTTGTGGGTGTGGGGCTTGGGCCCGGGGCCCACAAGCTCTATCCCATGTGTAAGTAGCCCGTAATTCCTACGAGGCCCGTTGTCAAAACCCGAACTCCGTTTTAACGTCAAAAATTAAAATACACAAAAATACGGTCGGTAGTCGTTGTTTGCACGCCCGTTTGTCGATCACGGTAATAATCGCGAAAAATTGTATCGTTGCCGTCTTTAATCCGTTTTTCGATCCGGTTTCGCCTGTAGTCACTAAAATTTAACTACAAAACTAAAATATATCGTAAAAATTTAATATTTGTCGGCGTTGTCAGTATCCTGTTCGGTTTCAATCCGTTGCCGTTTAACGTTTCACCGGTTTCTCTGTAAACCACCGTTCGCGCACTGTAAAGGCGGATAGACGTTCCCAGGCACTCCAAAGGCCTAAATAAGTTAATTTGCGCTGTAAACACCATTTATTATCGCGTTAATCACTTGTTAATCACGTAATTAAGAGCCGTAAATTACGGGTTGTCACATTCGAGGCCTTATACGGAAGAAGATGTCGATCGCCTATTGTGTGGCACGAGATCGGTCACTCGCAATTAACCGGTCCGGAGCTACTACAAGAAACGACAGACAAAATTTTCCAATTTCGAGACAATCTAGCGAAAGCTCGGGATCGACAGAAAGTTTACGCCGATAAAAAGCGCAAGCCCCGTGAATTTGGCGTTGGTGACTACGTACTCCTAAAGGTATCGCCTTGGAAGGGTGTAGTCCGATTCGGCAAGAAAGGGAAACTCACGCCTCGATATGTTGGACCTTTTAAGATTCTGGAAAGGATCGGAAAAGTCGCCTACAAACTCGAATTACCGGAGGAACTTAGCAATGTCCACCCGACTTTTCACGTGTCAAACCTCCGAAAGTGCATCGCCGACCACGATTTACATGTCTCTCTAGACGATCTACAAGTGAACGAAACATTACACTTCGTGGAAAAGCCTGTCGAAATCATGGATCGCCAAACCAAGCAGCTCAGGCGCTCACGTATTCCTATTGTGAAGGTCCGATGGGAAGGCAAACGCGGCGCGGAGTTCACTTGGGAACTCGAAAGCGACATGAAGGCTAAGTACCCGCAGTTGTTTAAAGAGTGAAACTAGAGAGAGAAACTCTAGATAGAGAAAGTGGCTTTGTGATTCTAGTGTTTTGTACGATTTCGAGTTAATCAATAGAATCACGATTATATTACGTTCTAGTGCGTTTGATCTGTGCAATCGAGAACCTGCTCGGATACCACTTGTAGGTCCCGGTTTCAACCCCGTTACGATTGTGTTTGATCACGCACGTTCACGGATTCCGTGTCACAATCGTTCGTCTCAAGTCAAAATCGGTCTAAACGAAAACTTCTCACTCGATTCACGGCTTAGTTACGGCTTTCAGCTTAATTTCGGGACGAAATTCCCTAAACAAGGGGAGGCTGTAACACCCCGTGTTTTCGTAAGTGAAAGTCAAAGTCAAGGTCAAAGTCAACGACCGATTTCGCGCAACGTGACTCGTAGAAATGTCTTTATTTTATGTATATTATGTGGAGTAAGTGTTGTTAATGACAATAATCGAATCGTGTCAATCGTTAATAAATCGACTCGCGACTGTGAACTGTAGGCAGTAACAATGCGATAAAGATAATCGACTAATAACCAAGCTATACTAATCGAATCGACATCAAATCGTAACTCAAGCTATGTATTTTACTTGTCATTTATACGTGTGTGTGTGCCTTACGTGTTACCTGTGCATGTTTATTTATGTTTTGTTGTGATAATCAAGCGAACTCAAACGAACTCGAAGTCCAACTCGAATGTAATCGAACCCGAACCCGAATTCCAAATCGAACCATGTTATATACGAAGTAGTTGGGACTAAAAGTAATTTGACTAGGAAACCCTATTGAATCGCTCGCAATCGAAACCGAAGCGTCATCGCACCCGAACGCACCATTCAGTTGACATCCGGACGGATGGTCCATCCGCACGGATTGCCAATCCGCACGGATTGCCAAATCCGCACGGATTGCCAGTCAGCACGGATAACCAATCCGGGTGACCTGCAATCCGCACGGATCACCCTTTCCCCTTTTAGCATCCTATAAATACCCGGGTCACTCTCCCAACTTTCCACTTTTGGCAAGTGACGTCCGACCAGCGCACTCTCTTCACCTTTTCTTCGATTTCTCTCAATCCAGGTAAGATCTCACTCTAAATCTTGTACATTCTTGATCTATACACACATCTACACCTTTCCATCTTTCAAATCTCAACTTTTAACCATGAAATCATCAAGATTTAAGGTATTCTAGGGTGACGTCATCATGAAGTTCTCATGAACTTCAAGTGTGACCTCATTCCACCAAGAATAACTCAGATCTGAACGATTTCCACAAGATTTCAGAATGACTTCACCTAAATCTAAACTTTTCTAAAGGATAAAAGGGTTGAAAGAAATAAACAAGTTTTCTCCTTCTTTTACCCTCGAAAAGCGGTAGGAATCGGATCCGTTCTAGTCTCCTACTTAATGATAGTGATGCACTAGTCCAAGATCGGGATTCTACCCGCAAGACACCTGATTTCGGGTTAGACCGGGATGACCGTTCTAAACCGCCGACAGGCCGTGTTAGGGTGATTCCTGGCCGGCTTGGTCAGGCGGTTAAGGATGTGATTCCAAATGGTTGCCACGTAATCGGAACGTCTCAATAGAACGAGAAAGGCGACCAAGGGTAGCCGGACGGAACAACCAGGACGAGGAAGTTGTCCGCACAAGTAAGTTGTCCGCACGGACAAGTTGTCCGCACAGACAAGTTGTCCGCACGGACAAGTTATCCGCACGGACAGACGATCCGGACGGGTTGTCACCCGGACGAGCCACACTTGGGACCCACATTCAAAACGAGGTTTGAGTATCGACGAATGAGCAATCCGGACGGACGACCTCTGAATGGATTACTCTTCGGATCATGAGATACTAGGACCTTAAACAATTTCAACAATGTTCATCCGCACGGACAAGTTGTCCGCACGGACAGACTATCCGGACGGATTGTCTTTGTCCGCACGGATTACCATCCGGACGGATTCCACAAATTTCATCAAGTGACTCAGCCTTAGAGACGTGTTCGCACGGATTACCATCCGGAAAAATTGTGGTCCGCGCGACCGGCTTGAAGGGTAGAGGTACTTAGATGTTTTCTAAATGCTACAATGAAAACTTCAAAGGACAAGCCATCATACATGTAACACCTGTGCCTTCACGGCCATCAAACAAATACCAAACCAATGAAATATTGTATTTCATACTTGGGATTTGTATAAATATGTGTATCATTTGCACATATCAATTTTTGTTCAATTCCAAACTCTAAATCGCTTTCTGGAAGGTTATACGCACACCAATGCGTAAATATAACCAGTTTAATGCAACAAACACTCCGGAATAGTGACATAGGCTTAACATACCTTAAATAACCTTTACATAACTTAGAAATAAGTTTTGAAGGCTTTGGTATGGCAAAACCAAGTTAATTCGCTTACAGGGACTAAAGTTGACAAACTGCGAAAGTATGCCAATTTGAACTGTAACAGACCTTCCGGGACATGAATATAAGTTAAACATACCATAAATATACTTTACATAGCTTAGAAATAGGCTTTGAGGGGTTCGGTGTGCTAAAATAAACTTTTGGGTCATTCAGGGACTAAAAGTGTCAAAAAGTGCACAAGTTTGCATTTTCGTGCATAACTTACGTTCTGAATACATCCGGACATCCAAAAATTTATGTAAGCATGACTATATTATATTTTAGTGTTCGCCATAAGAAAAATCCATTCGTCGCGTCATTTGGATCGTTTTTCGCGCTTGTGCGCATTCCGTCGTAATTAAGCGAACATCGCGTTCGTACGACCAAACGAACCATCACCCGGCATATTTTTGAGCATGTTTCAAGTCCACAATGTTTAGGCATCATTTTAGGGCCTTAAAGTTGGCTTTACGGGCCTTAGAAGTGTCGGAAAAGGCCTTAAACACGTGCAGGGACCTAAACTGTCATTTCTGAAACATATGTGCAGATCAGAGGCCCCAAGCGGCCCGCATTGTGTTTGCCTAAATCTAAAGCGGGCCGCATTAGCCCTTCTGACCAGATTCAATGTGTTTAACATCAGTTTGCAGCTGTTTGTTTATCAACCACACATTCTCATAAGTCTAGTCAGCTGATAAGGATGGCATTTTGTCACCACAACTTGCCGACACATGTACGGTTATGATCGAAACACGTTTTCCATGAAACGATCTTAACGGTTCATCGAAAACTATAAATACCCCACCCCCCATTGTTCAAAATCACAAGAACTTTGATTTGAGAAACTCTAAGTTGAAACTATTGTTTCATACCTGAGATTTTTGAATCGAGGTTAGCATTCGGGGACCCTGGGTTAGTATTCTTTCGTTCTTTTCCTTATTTTTACTGCTTTTCGAGTCCGAAAGTCAAACTTAGTTTGACTTTCAGCGTTGACCAGTAATGGTCAATGCGAAGTTCGTTTGAACTTCGCAACGTGAGTGTAATCACGTTGGTCATAGTCCCTTGGGACTATGCCCACTGATTACCACGTTGTCTAGGGTCGTAGGGTAGGCGATCTAATAAATCGCCTATACCTTCGAGCCCGACCCAGTTTGGTCGATCATTAGGATCCGACCAAATACATTAGGTGACCCTAGTATAGGGCATAACCTTCCGAGGTTATACCCTATGGTCACATCGTTTAAGTAGTTGTATGATAGGTAGTTTATATGCCTTAGGTAAATTACCAGAATACCCTTTTCATGTATAATTGGTAATTAAGCATATGTAACCTAAACTTTTGTCACATAACTGATTATGTAACATGTTTAGGCATATAACACTTGTCATAGGACTAGTTAGACGGTCCGAACGCGTTTCACGCACACGACGCGTTAAAGTAGCATAAGTTACCTTAATGGGTCGCGATGGGTCGATAATACTTAGGTTAAGTTTCATTTAGTATGTAGGCTTTGTTAAACCATATCATATGAGTTCCTACATTCATTTGGTTTACAAACCCTCCTGCTACCCAGTCTTCCGATTTAGGTCCGGGTTAATTATGTAGTTACCTATATTAGGTACCGTTTGATTTCCGGGACTCTTCTAGCTTACTTGGTAGTTGTTCAAGACTCCTAAGCACTCTCAGGCGAGTACATTATTCCCCTCTTTTACTGTTTTCAACTGTTTTGGGGTGACTCATATGTGCTAAATGTTTTACAATAGTTTCAAGAACAATTACAATAGTATCAATAACAATTACTATGTGGTTTCAAGAACAATAACAATTATTTCAAGAACGCTAACAATGATTTCAAGAACGAATACAATGATTTCAAGAACGAATACAATGATTTCAAAAACTAATAACAATTTCAATAAAGTGAACGAACTTGTTGGTTGTAGTTTACATGACCGATGACATTCATTAGCAATGATCAAGCCGACCAGTATTAGGTTATGGTACCATAGGATCTGACAAATCCCGTTATTTACTGCACCCATTGTTATGTGTGGGTGTTGTGGGTAGCGACTGAATCTGTAATTATTAACTTATCCTTTGGTAAGGGTTTGTTAAGAACGAGAACGAGAGCGAGTTGGAACGAGGAACGCGTCAAGAAGGTTTGAATGTTATTAGAGAATCGATCATAAAGTAGTTCACGATTAAAACAAGAACGATTAGAACGATTAAAACAAGAACGATTAGAACGATTAAAACAAGAACGATTAGAACGATTAAAACAAGAACGATTTGAACGAATGGGTAACGATTGGGTAAACATTTGTACATGATTTACATTTGATCATGCATTTACACGAAACATAGTATTGGTTTAAACCAAGTTTTACTTCAATACTTTGTTGTTGTGCATATGGTTTAGTTGAGACATTTCACTTGCCATACATGGATATTTGACATAGACATTTGACATGGATATTTGACATAGACATTTTGACATGAATTACATCTTGACATGAATACTTTGACATATTATTCAATACATTTGACAATTGATTTAAACATAGACATTTTACATTGTTTGGTTTGGTTTGATTAAGTGATTAAGTAACGATGCGTGTGTAATATGATACAAACATGGTGGATACGCCGCTGGTACTTCCTATATATAAGTGTTTGTATGGTATTACATATTGTAGCGTTATTTGAATCATTTCAGTTTGAGACATAGAACGTTTTATACAAGTAACATACTTTTCACAAGATATTTATTTACAAACAACTTATCTTACACAAACTCATTTTTACATGGTTATTCATTTAATCATGCATTATTCTCTTATTTATACTTATCATCCGAACTTATTATTTTTCAAATGATTTACAAAGACAAAGCAAATTACAAGGTTCATGACTAAACATTTTCTCAAACAGAAGTCATGAAACTTATTTTCAACAAAACTAATGTATTCGCCAGCATTTCTTTGCTGACCTCGTTTTCACATATGTTTCAGGTATTGTTGGATGATATCGATTGATAAGATGCATGCTCACATAGGACTGGACAAGGCCTTAGTGACTCAATAACAATGATAGACTATGTTTAAATAGTGTATTAGATTTCCAGACGATGTAATTACTCAATGTTTAATAAAACGAAACACTTTTGATATCCATGGTTATGAAACATTAATTCTGTTGCAACACGCCCCGATGTTTCCGCCGCGATTTGTTGTTTTACGCGGTCGGGGTGTGACAGAAAAGATGGTATCAGAGCCAATGGTTATAGGGAATTAGGTTATTAGTAATTAGTAATGCTTTGACCTAGTCTATAACCTTCTTAGGACCCTAACGCGAGTTTACTTGCGTTTAGTCATAAAACAATACCGTCACCTATCCTTAGGCGACGACCACAACAAGAACATAAATTTCAAAACCGCTTTGAAAACTAATCATCTGTTCTAGGATGATTGATTACAAGGTTTTGAACCCTCTATTGTAAGGTTTTGAACCCTCTGTTATATGGTTTTGAACCCTCTATTGTAAGGTTTTGAACCCTCTGTTATATGGTTTTGAACCCCTTCGAATTTTCAAAAATCTCGACAAGGTTTGAGTCTTAAATAATGTGAACACGTGCAAACTGGAAGGGTGAATGCCTGTATTCTGGGTTTTCTGTCTAGGCAAGCACTTCGTATACATCTCATCAGACGCGAGACCAGTTGTGCTTACCTGGGAATTCTTGGGATGAGTGTTCACTTATAGGCGAGCATGTCTTCGCGATACATTATTTTTGACCTATTTACTTTGATTAGTCACTGTGTGTCGTTTGTTGCTTTGTAGTAACAAACAAATAACCACTATCCTTGCTTTCATCAGATTTGTTTCATCTCATTCTTTTCGTCTAAATTCTCTCACTCGTTTCCTTTCATGTTTCCTCTTTTAGACAATGCCTCCTCGACGCGAAAGCTAGATAGAGACTGCCGAGCTGGCAGAAATCATTGCGCAGCAAATGGCTGCTCAATTTCCACTTCTCTTTGCTCAATGGAACCAAGCCAACAATAACAACAATGTTCCATGCAAATACAAGGATTTTAACCAGGCTAAACCACTCAAGTTTAGTGGTTCTGAAGGAGCAACTGGGCTTCTTCAATGGTTCGAGAGCATTGAGAATACTTTTCGCCACGTGCAGTGCCCGGATAATCGCAAGGTCGAGTTCTCCTCGAGCGTGTTTCAGAAGAGGGCTCTTACATGGTGGAATGGGGTAATGAGAGACCGAGGTGCGGAAGTTGCTCTCGCACAGACATGGGCTGAACTTAGGGCTCTGATGATGAGGGAATTATGTCCTCGTCATGAGCAGCGAGCTTTGGAGAAGGAATTTGATGAGTTGAAGCAAGATAGTGGTGAGCACAGGGCGTATACAGATAGGTTTGAGGAGTTGAGTCTGCTTTGCCCGACAATGGTTACCCCACTTGACATAGCTATCGAAAGGTACATCGACGGCCTACCTGACTCGGTACAAGACATCCTTACTGGTAGTAACCCTGCCACACTCCGTCAGGCGATCGAGTTATCAGCGACATTGACTGAGTCGCAGATTCGGAAGAACAAGTTACACAGGAAGGGTGACAAGGGCAAGAAACAGTCAGCTGACATGGAGGATAGCAAGAAAGGTCAAAACAAGAAGGGTAAGGAAGGTGAGACGTCAAAGAAATCAAAGAAGCGAAAGGGTGCCCAGAACTTTGCTGTTACAGCACAGACTGCTCAGAACCCGCGGAACCCACCAGCTCAGCCACCTGCAAAGAAAGCATATGCCGGTACCGCACCTTATTGTGCACGCTGCAACGGTCATCACGCAGTACAACAAGCTTGCTGGCAATGCACGACGTGTGGTAAACTTGGGCATTTGGCCAAGGTTTGTCGTTTCGGACAAAATCAGGCTGCTCAGGTTCAAGCTCCGGTTCAAGGGAATACTGCGAGATTTCCACTGGGTTCATGTTTCAACTGCGGAGAGATTGGTCACTTCCGCCACAACTGCCCAAGACTGGTGAATGCAAATGCTAACGCAAACCCAAATGCGAATGTCAACGTCAATGTGAATCCAGCACGCGGTCGAGTGTTTAACATCAATGAGGCACTCAATGATGAAGGAGTGAACAATTAGCAGTTTGTTTTTCCTCTGGTTGTTATCTTGTAACATTTAAAGACAATGCGGATGTTATATAAATAAAATTTGTGGTTTTATTTTTAACTAATGCAATTGTATGAATGTTTGATTCAACCTTATGATGTTAACACAAAGACAAAACTACTCTTGTGGTTCTGTCATTTTTATGATCACTTGTAATCTCCCTAAGAACCTCAAACACTTGTTTCTTTTGAATCTAAAGTATCTTATCGTCTTGCACCGTTCGAGATGCAAGAATTATCAAAACAGCTTCAAGAGTTGTCTGATAAAGGATTCATCCGTCCAAACTTTTCACCTTGGAGAAACTCCTGTTCTCCTTGTGAAAAGAAAAATGGATCTTTTCGAATGTATATCAATTAACGTAAGCCTAGTAAGCTTACCATCAAGAATCGATATCTCCCTACCTTAAATCAACGATTTCTCCGATCAACTGCATAGCGTTTCATGCTTTTCCAAGATCGATTTGCGTTTTGGGTATCATCAACTTTGTATTCTCAAAGAAGATATTCCCAAAACGGTTTTCTGCACGAAGTATGGCCATTACGAGTTTACAGTCATGCCATTTAGGTTGACAATTACTCCAGCCATCTTCAAGGACTTAATAAATAGAGTCTGCAAGCCTTATTTGGATCAGATCGTCATTGTTATTATTGATGACATCTTGATCTATTCATGTCCTGAGCCGATCACGATCAACACCTTCGTTGACATCGGAGCCCTGATTGAATTTCTTGTACACCTTAAAATGTACAATACAACTCAATTAGGACAAACCGAATTCCTTTTAAGATCTTCCTATCTTCATAGTTAGATTCTTGAAAATATTTAAAGTGCCATAGGAAATCCATGGATTGGATTCCCGGTATGCTTTAAATACCCGTGTCTAAAGATAACAAATTGAACGATTATGCAATTGAACGATTATGCGATTGAACGAGTATACAATTATGTGATTATGTGATATGTGGTTATGTGTTCTCCTCTATGTTTTTGTGTGATCCGATTTTCAAATCCTCATAGAATTTTTCATATCTACATATGAGGGATTCGTAGCAGGATATTCAAAAAGGTACTACCTTTAATCCTCAACGGGCTTCTATGTAATAGTTAAGACCCTTGGATTATATAGTACCACTCCATGATTCATAAGAGACCCTTTAGTGGTCTAGTCAAAAAGATTGATTCACAATCTGGTTAAAGAATGACATCTAGTGATGTAGCTGAACAGACTCCTTGATAGTCTATTTAGATCATTTATTGATTTAATTAAAAGGACTCTATGGCGGTCTAGTTACACTCATCACAGGATTGTTCATTTGGTTTTCCCCTACACATTATAAAATAGACTGCGTAAACTGTGCAAGGAATTGTCTAATTATGGACGCGTACATAATTATGAAATTTAGTGCATAGGAACCCAGTAAGATTTATTATGTGTAAGAACCGATAGTGACAAAAATAACGAAATGAGAACGATGTAATGGAGGTACGGTGGACGCACCAATGATGCTTTATATACTTGTATATAAGTGTCCCTCTTACATTGCAAGCATGATGTTATTAAAGTTACTAGAAGTTCAGAACCCTAGCCAATATTGTTCGATCTTTTCAACTTCATGTTTTAAATTCTTACAAGTTTCCTCTAAATAAATTTCGGGACGAAATTTCCTAAAGTAGGGGAGACTGTAACACCTGTGCCTTCACGGCCATCAAACAAATACCAAACCAATGAAATATTGTATTTCATACTTGGGATTTGTATAAATATGTGTATCATTTGCACATATCAATTTTTGTTCAATTCCAAACTCTAAATCGCTTTCTGGAGGGTTATACGCACACCAATGCGTAAATATAACCAGTTTAATGCAACAAACACTCCGGAATAGTGACATAGGCTTAACATACCTTAAATAACCTTTACATAACTTAGAAATAAGTTTTGAAGGCTTTGGTATGGCAAAACCAAGTTAATTCGCTTACAGGGACTAAAGTTGACAAACTGCGAAAGTATGCCAATTTGAACTGTAACAGACCTTCCGGGACATGAATATAAGTTAAACATACCATAAATATACTTTACATAGCTTAGAAATAGGCTTTGAGGGGTTCGGTGTGCTAAAATAAACTTTTGGGTCATTCAGGGACTAAAAGTGTCAAAAAGTGCACAAGTTTGCATTTTCGTGCATAACTTACGTTCTGAATACATCCGGACATCCAAAAATTTATGTAAGCATGACTATATTATATTTTAGTGTTCGCCATAAGAAAAATCCATTCGTCGCGTCATTTGGATCGTTTTTCGCGCTTGTGCGCATTCCGTCGTAATTAAGCGAACATCGCGTTCGTACGACCAAACGAACCATCACCCGGCATATTTTTGAGCATGTTTCAAGTCCACAATGTTTAGGCATCATTTTAGGGCCTTAAATTTGGCTTTACGGGCCTTAGAAGTGTCGGAAAAGGCCTTAAACACGTGCAGGGACCTAAACTGTCATTTCTGAAACATATGTGCAGATCAGAGGCCCCAAGCGGCCCGCATTGTGTTTGCCTAAATCTAAAGCGGGCCGCATTAGCCCTTCTGACCAGATTCAATGTGTTTAACATCAGTTTGCAGCTGTTTGTTTATCAACCACACATTCTCATAAGTCTAGTCAGCTGATAAGGATGGCATTTTGTCACCACAACTTGCCGACACATGTACGGTTATGATCGAAACACGTTTTCCATGAAACGATCTTAACGGTTCATCGAAAACTATAAATACCCCACCCCCCATTGTTCAAAATCACAAGAACTTTGATTTGAGAAACTCTAAGTTGAAACTATTGTTTCATACCTGAGATTTTTGAATCGAGGTTAGCATTCGGGGACCCTGGGTTAGTATTCTTTCGTTCTTTTCCTTATTTTTACTGCTTTTCGAGTCCGAAAGTCAAACTTAGTTTGACTTTCAGCGTTGACCAGTAATGGTCAATGCGAAGTTCGTTTGAACTTCGCAACGTGAGTGTAATCACGTTGGTCATAGTCCCTTGGGACTATGCCCACTGATTACCACGTTGTCTAGGGTCGTAGGGTAGGCGATCTAATAAATCGCCTATACCTTCGAGCCCGACCCAGTTTGGTCGATCATTAGGATCCGACCAAATACATTAGGTGACCCTAGTATAGGGCATAACCTTCCGAGGTTATACCCTATGGTCACATCGTTTAAGTAGTTGTATGATAGGTAGTTTATATGCCTTAGGTAAATTACCAGAATACCCTTTTCATGTATAATTGGTAATTAAGCATATGTAACCTAAACTTTTGTCACATAACTGATTATGTAACATGTTTAGGCATATAACACTTGTCATAGGACTAGTTAGACGGTCCGAACGCGTTTCACGCACACGACGCGTTAAAGTAGCATAAGTTACCTTAATGGGTCGCGATGGGTCGATAATACTTAGGTTAAGTTTCATTTAGTATGTAGGCTTTGTTAAACCATATCATATGAGTTCCTACATTCATTTGGTTTACAAACCCTCCTGCTACCCAGTCTTCCGATTTAGGTCCGGGTTAATTATGTAGTTACCTATATTAGGTACCGTTTGATTTCCGGGACTCTTCTAGCTTACTTGGTAGTTGTTCAAGACTCCTAAGCACTCTCAGGCGAGTACATTATTCCCCTCTTTTACTGTTTTCAACTGTTTTGGGGTGACTCATATGTGCTAAATGTTTTACAATAGTTTCAAGAACAATTACAATAGTATCAATAACAATTACTATGTGGTTTCAAGAACAATAACAATTATTTCAAGAACGCTAACAATGATTTCAAGAACGAATACAATGATTTCAAGAACGAATACAATGATTTCAAAAACTAATAACAATTTCAATAAAGTGAACGAACTTGTTGGTTGTAGTTTACATGACCGATGACATTCATTAGCAATGATCAAGCCGACCAGTATTAGGTTATGGTACCATAGGATCTGACAAATCCCGTTATTTACTGCACCCATTGTTATGTGTGGGTGTTGTGGGTAGCGACTGAATCTGTAATTATTAACTTATCCTTTGGTAAGGGTTTGTTAAGAACGAGAACGAGAGCGAGTTGGAACGAGGAACGCGTCAAGAAGGTTTGAATGTTATTAGAGAATCGATCATAAAGTAGTTCACGATTAAAACAAGAACGATTAGAACGATTAAAACAAGAACGATTAGAACGATTAAAACAAGAACGATTAGAACGATTAAAACAAGAACGATTTGAACGAATGGGTAACGATTGGGTAAACATTTGTACATGATTTACATTTGATCATGCATTTACACGAAACATAGTATTGGTTTAAACCAAGTTTTACTTCAATACTTTGTTGTTGTGCATATGGTTTAGTTGAGACATTTCACTTGCCATACATGGATATTTGACATAGACATTTGACATGGATATTTGACATAGACATTTTGACATGAATTACATCTTGACATGAATACTTTGACATATTATTCAATACATTTGACAATTGATTTAAACATAGACATTTTACATTGTTTGGTTTGGTTTGATTAAGTGATTAAGTAACGATGCGTGTGTAATATGATACAAACATGGTGGATACGCCGCTGGTACTTCCTATATATAAGTGTTTGTATGGTATTACATATTGTAGCGTTATTTGAATCATTTCAGTTTGAGACATAGAACGTTTTATACAAGTAACATACTTTTCACAAGATATTTATTTACAAACAACTTATCTTACACAAACTCATTTTTACATGGTTATTCATTTAATCATGCATTATTCTCTTATTTATACTTATCATCCGAACTTATTATTTTTCAAATGATTTACAAAGACAAAGCAAATTACAAGGTTCATGACTAAACATTTTCTCAAACAGAAGTCATGAAACTTATTTTCAACAAAACTAATGTATTCGCCAGCATTTCTTTGCTGACCTCGTTTTCACATATGTTTCAGGTATTGTTGGATGATATCGATTGATAAGATGCATGCTCACATAGGACTGGACAAGGCCTTAGTGACTCAATAACAATGATAGACTATGTTTAAATAGTGTATTAGATTTCCAGACGATGTAATTACTCAATGTTTAATAAAACGAAACACTTTTGATATCCATGGTTATGAAACATTAATTCTGTTGCAACACGCCCCGATGTTTCCGCCGCGATTTGTTGTTTTACGCGGTCGGGGTGTGACAATACACAAACACATTCTTGGGAAGAAACAATCCACTCGAATAGTAATCCACACGGACTACTTGTCCGCACGGATAAACGATTTGCACGAGTGATTAATCCGGATGGATTACCATCCGCACGGATTACCATCCGCACGGATAGTTACTCGCACGGATAGTTTACTCGCACGGATAGTTTACCCACACGGATTACCATCCGCACGGATTACCATCCGCACGGATAGTTTACTCGCACGGATAACTTATCCGCACGGAAGACCAATCCACACGATCAGTCATCCTACCCACGCTCATTCTGTACTGTTTTCCATGTCACTTATCGTTACGTTATCGAATCTATTCAGGCTAACCGTACTCGCTGAAGAGCGCTCCCTTCAATCCACAATCGCTGTGAGTATACTCGAACCCTTTTTGCTTTTAGCACTTTTGGGTGTTACATACGTTACGAATATTCAAACTACAACCATCACACTACTGAAGCTATTTTAACGCTAAACCATTTATGCATGTTATACGTGGCTTATGAATGCTTGTTTGTTATGTTTACACATGGAATGCTGTCTACCTGCCTTAGCAACGATAGTACTATAGTTTGGACTCAGCACCCGTTCACACGGGGGTTGTTAAGGATCTTTTACTTGCATGGATTACGGTGGTAATCATGTATTGCGAACTGCCTCGGGCAGTCAACCCGCAGTCATTGGTATCGATGGATCTATGTCGATAACTAACGTGCTTCATTTCACTATGTGTACGTGCTGGTTATGCGTAAACGAATTCGAACTTTATATGCTATTATCAAACTTCTATGCTCACCTTTACATTATATGTATTGACTTTATTTTAACGTATGTGACAGGTGCTTAGGTTGTTTCTGTGCTTAACTTGCTGGTGATGAAATTGAGGCTAGGGAAGGAGTCCTAGAAACCAACAAATAAACTAGCTATGTTTAAATCTGAGTTGTCGGAACAGAATACTTGTCTTGATGCTTGTCTGTAATAATTATTTAACTATTTGAGATACGTTATGGGACGTATTGCTTTAATTGAATGGTAATGATAGTTGTTATGGAAACTTCTGGACAATCTGTTTCGCTCAGTGCCACGCCCCGATGATTCCGCCATCGGTTGGGGTGTGACATTTACTCTTTCAAACGTGACAATTCCATTTGATAAAGTTCCTTCACCAACTATTCGACCTCCTTGATTACCTGCAAAACCCACATAACCTCCATTAAACCCTCGAACATCACACAGAAGGGTCTTCTTCCCCGTCATGTGCCGAGAAGCTCCACTATCCATAATCCAATGTGAAACGGATCTTGGAAGCTCCTGCACATATCACAAACATTTAGTTAGATTTTGATGCCACCCAAGCCTCTTTTGACTCAGGTAGCTTGACTTTGATGTGAGTTTTAGCAGTGTAAAGTGGCGGAAAATTCTTGTCATTTATCTTTAAGCTCTCCTCAGACCCAATCT
>JARYGA010048445.1:0-37132 GCA_030545235.1 Helianthus tuberosus | reverse complement strand
TTTTTTACAAACATTTTTATACAATATTTGTCCTTTTAGCAAACTTTTATAATAAGTATTTTTTTTTTTTGAAAAAAACATTGTTAAGTATTCTAACGTATAGTGTAATATACATCTCGTATAGGCCTATGGAAGTAGTATCGTATCATATAGTGTAGTATAAGTTTCGTATAGGCCTATAGGTGTAGTATAATATCATATCATATCGTATCGTATCGTATCGTATCGTATAGTGTAGTATAGGTCCTGTATAGGCATATATGTGTAGTATCGTGTCGTATTGTATCGTATGAGTCTCGTATAGGCCTATAGGTGTAGTATAATATTGTATCGTATCATATGGTGTAGCATAAGTCTTGTATAGGTCCCGTATAGGCCTCCTATAGGATTATAGGTCTCGTATAATGGATGTAGCATCGTATCGTATCAAATCGTATAGTAATATGATACCATATCGTATCATATAGTGTAATATAAATCACGTATAGGTCCCTTATAGGTCTTGTATAGGCCTATATGGGACTTAAACTACACCTAAAGTCCTAATTAGACATATACTACACCTATAGGCCTATACGAGTGTTGTATCATATCCTATAGTATCGTATCGTACCGTACCGTATCGTATAGCATAGCATAGTATAGTATCGTGTAGTATAAGTCTCGTATAGGGCTCTTATAGGTCTTGTATAGGCATATAGGCCTATATGGGACCTAAACTACACCTATAGTCCTATAGGGACCTATACTACACCTATAGGCCTATATACTGGACCTATACTACACCTATACAATACTATACGATACTACACTATACGATATGATAAGATAAGACATGATATGATACTATACTACACATATAGGTCTATACGAGACTTATACTACAATATATGATTCGATACTACATCCATAGGTCCATACGAGACCTATAGTATACTATATGATACGATACTTAACAATGTTTTTTATTTATTTTTTTAAAAAGTTCTTATTATAAAACTTTACTAAAACGATAAATACTGTATAAAATTGTTTGTAAAAAAAACCTTTATATACGCTGCATATGGCGTATACGAAGGACAAGAGTGACCATTTTACCCTTGGTTTGGGATGCGTATAGCCCCCAAACAAGAGGTAAAATGGTCTTTTTTGCCCTTCATATACGCCACATATAGGGCTATATGCGACATATATAAGGTTTTTTTTTACAAACACTTTTATACAATATATATCGTTTTAGCAAAGTTTTATAATAAGTACTTTAAAAACATTGTTAACTATCGTATCGTATAGTATCATATCGTATAGTGTAGTATAAGTCTCGTATAGGTCCTGTATAGGTCTTGTATAAGCCTATAGGCCTATACGGGACCAAAACAACACCTATAGTTCTATACTGGACCTATACTGCACCTATAAGCCTATACAGGTGTTGTATCGTATCCTATAGTATCGTATCGTATAGTATCATACTGTATAGTTTAGTATAAGTCTCGTATAGGTCTTGTGTAGGCCTATAGGCCTATACGGGACCAAAACTACACCTATAGTCCTATACGGGACCTATACTGTACCTATAGGCCTATCGGGTGTTGTATCGTATCCTATAGTATCGTATCGTATTGTATCGTATCGTATAGTATCGTATCGTATCGTATAGTATAGTATAATTCTCATATACGTCCTCTATAGGTCTTGTAGGCCTAAACGAGACCAAAACTACACCTATAGTCCTATACGAGACCTATACTGCACCTATAGGCCTATACGGGTGTTGCATCATATTCTATAGTATCGTATCATATAGTATCATGTCGTATAGTGTAGTATAACTCTTGTATAGGTCCTGTACATGCTTATAAGTCTATACGGGACCAAAACTACACCTATAGTCCTATACGGGACCTATACTACACCTATAGGCCTATACGGGTGTTGTATCGTATCGTATAGTGTAGTATAAGTCTCGTATAGGTCCCCTATAGGTCTTGTATATGCCTATAGGACTATACGGGACCTAAACTACACCTATAATCCTATGGGGGATCTATACTACACTTATAGGCCTATACGGGTGTTGTATCGTACCCTATAGTCCTATACGAGGCCTATCCAAGACTTATACTATACGATAGTACACCTATATGCATATATGAGCCTTATACAAGACCTATACTACACTATACGATACGATATGATATCACACTTATAGGCTTATATGAGGACAATACGGGACCTATACGATAGGATAGGTGTACTAACGTATAAAAAAAATAATTTTGTATAAAAATGTTCGTAAAAAATACTTATTTTTTATTCATTTAAAATAGAAAACTTACTTTTTTTATAAAACTTTGCTGAAACGATTAATATTTTATAAAATGTTTGTAAAAAAAATCTTTTATATATGCCCCATATAGTCCTATACGCGGCGTATAGGAGCAGCCAGACCAGAACTGACACAAGTCAGAAACTGATTTTGATGCAACCTTATATGTCGCGGACTTGTACACAGCTTCGTACTTAAACCCTAAAGTGTGCAAATAGGCAATTTGGGTTTGCCAATAGTTTGAGCCTAAAACAAAAGGTTTGTCACCGACTAAAACACCCCTAAACTTTCAACATAGGACCATAACACCCCAAACTTTCACTAGTAGGACCAAAATACCCCCAAACTTTCACAACTACCACCTCTTCTCCAAGTCAGTTACACATTCACTTCTTACTTTTGATAATTGACAACTTTGGCCCTCCAAACTTTTCTACTTAATAACTTGACACTTCATTTTGTTTAAATTACTTTTATAACTTTACACCGCAACGTGCGACACATTATATTATACTTTTGTTTTATCTATGCCTAACCACGTTAATGCCAAAATTACTTTTACGACTATACACCGCAACCACCGAGACATACTCTCTTTTTATCTATGTCTAAGACGTTAATATCACGAACGTAACGCGTGTAACAAGGTAAAAAACACGTAATGGCGTGTGCGGGCAGCACACGTTAAAGTCATTATCGTACATTGTAACCACAATTCTTAGATACGTTAAATTGAGTTAGATCAGATACGTCAAAGCACATGTTTTCATATAGTTAACGTATCACATAATGTGTGTCAGCTATAAACAACTAAGGTGTCGTCGCCGCACTATGAAAACAGTCTAGTTATTTGTAAATATATCTATATCTATATCATAGGCTTGGAAGGAGATGTGGCAAATATTAAACAAAAACTTAGGCAGGCGTGGGTGTGCACTCATTTAACAAAATATATTTTTTATGCTTCTAAGTTATTTTGTTGTTTTACTAAATAACTTTTGAAATGCTAAAATTTAGTGTTTCTTTAACGCTCATTTGTGTAACATTGTAATTAGTGACGGAATTAGAAAATTAATTTAGGGATATCCTAATTTTTTTTTACCGTGCAATCATACAATATTAAAAAAAATAAAAAAAAATAAAATAAAGTAAAAAATTCTTTTCGACCGCGCAAACCGTAGCATTGTTCAAAAATTCCGGGTCGATTCGATTGCGTAAATCCGTCTTGACAAGCTTCAATTTTGAATTTTTTTAGTTATTTGGGCTATTATTTGGTTATTTAGTGTGCTATTATTTAGTTATTTGCGCTTATTATTTGGGTTTGTATCATTATCACCAACTGGGCTTATTATTGGTTTGTAAAAAAATTTTTGAGGGGTGTCCTCGTAGTTGTTTAGAGTTGTCCTTAGTATAAAAATCGAAAAAATATTTTACACTACCGAAAAAAAGTTGAGTCATAGCCCGTGCTACATCCATTGGCGAAGCTTCCCCCCCCCCCCCCCCCAAATTTTCCGAAACCGGGGGGGCGGAAACGTATATACCTAAAAAATTTCTATACGAAAGTACTATTCATAACACTACGGATCGAAAAGTTCGGGGGGGTCGGGCGCCCCCTCGGGCTATGCCTAAGCTGCGCCCCTGGCTACATCTGGACCTTCTTTAGGTCCGCCCCTGATTGTAATTACCATCGCGTCATGCTTATTTTTGAACCGCCGCAACGCACGGATGTTTAGCACCAGTTCTAATCAAAGAAAATATAGGAGATATTCACACACAGAGATATGAGGGTGGGGGCATAACCTGAATGTAGGGCTGTAAACGAACCGAACGTTCAGCGAACAGTTCGTGAACCGTTCGGCGGGAAGTTCGTTTATGTTCGTTCGTTTAATAAACGAACGAACATGAACAAGAAATTCCGTTCGATTAGTTAAATGAACGAACATGAACAAAGGTCTCGTTCGTTCAATTGTGTTCGTGAACGTTCGGTAAGGTGTTCGTGAACATTCGTTCATTTGCGTTCGTTTATGTTCGTGTTTTAATTAAAGATTTTTATATTTTCATATATTTTATCTATACTTTTTATACTATTAAACTTTTATTTATATCATTACCCTAACAATTAAACTAGAGTTAAATGCTTGGTTGGTCCCTGTGGTTTGCAAAAATTGCAGACTTGGTCCCAATGGTTTACTAATTACACGCGTGGTCCCTGTGGTTTTCAAAAATGCACTCGGTTGGTCCCCAGCCCTAACTTCAGTTAAATTTCTCAGTTAAGTCCATGTTAAATGACCAAAATACCCTTGTTTATTAACAAAACCCACTGCATCATCTTCATCACCATCACCATCTTCATCTCCATCATCATCTGCATCATCTTCATCATCTGCATCATCTTCATCACCATCATCATCTTCATCACAAACCCACACCATCATCATCTTCATCAGCCAGAGCCAAAAGATGTCAACGAAGGATTTAACTCATAAATAAAAAAAACCACATGACAGTTCCAATCAAAAATTCAGCCTAAATCAATTGAATGACAGTTCCAAGACTCAATTCCGTGAATAAATAAAATCAATTTCGTTGAATAGAATGAGGCTCAGATCTGTAAAAAAAACAATCGGTACAGGCAATTAGAAACTCATCATCATCGCCCCTTTTATTAGAAACTCATCATCATCATCGCCCCTTTTATTCACTCACCGGTTCACTCAGACAATTAGAAACTCATCATTCAGATTTGGTACAGACAATTAGAAACAATCGGTACAGACAATTAGAGGCTCAGACAATTAGAAACTCATCATCATCATCGCCCCTTTTATTCACTCACCGATTCACTCAGACAATTAGAAACTCATCATCAGATTTGGTACAGACAATTAGAAACAATCGGTACAGACAATTAGAGGCTCAGACAATTAGAAACTCATCATCATCATCGCCCCTTTTATTCACTCACCGATTCACTCAGACAATTAGAAACAATCGGTACAGACAATTAGAGGCTCAGATCTGCCAAGACTTGGTATATCTCAACCACCGATTCACTCAGACAATTAGAAACTCATCATCATCGCCTCTCTCTGCTCCCTTTTCTCTGATCCCGTCGCCGCACACGGCGGCTATCTTGGTTTTCGAGGGGTATGGGGTGCGGCTTCACCTGCTCACCGAGAGAGACAAGGCATAGAGAGATGAAGGGGATGCAGGGTGTAGTTTCCGGAGCATAACCAGCCATCGGAATCTCCGGTCACCGGAGCTGAGGAAGAGACATGGAGTTTTGTGTGGTGAGTTAGGGTTTCTCCATAGAAAAGCAGAGAAATGATGGAGAAGATGATGTGCGTGATTATAAAGATGATGCAGATTATAAAGAGAGTTAATAAGAAAGGGTATTTTGGTCATTTAACATGGACTTAACTGAGAAATTTAACTGAAGTTAGGGCTGGGGACCAACCGAGTGCATTTTTGAAAACCACAGGGACCACGCGTGTAATTAGTAAACCATTGGGACCAAGTCTGCAATTTTTGAAAACCACAGAGACCAACCAAGCATTTAACTCATTAAACTAGGAACCTCTCTTTCACCTTGTTTATGCACCATTTATCTTTCTTTTCTCATTATTTACATCGACGTATATGATCTACCTCCGTTCCACAATAAGGGATTCAAGTTCTAGTGCTACTCTCTAGGCCATCCACCTTTATCCTTCATCGCGTTCGCCAAATTTATTTGTGTTCGCTTGTGTTCGTGAACCGTTCGTGAACACGCTCATTTCCTTAATGAACGAACACGAACATAAAATCTCGTTCGGTAAGTGTTCATGAACCGTTCGTGAACACATTTATTTCCTTAACGAACGAACACGAACAAGGCCTCGTTCGTGTTCGTTCAGTTCGTTTACAGCCCTACCTGAATGGGTGAGATAGCTTAGGTAACAAGTGTGGCTTTCGAAGATGAGAAGGAAGTGTAACGATGCTGAACATGTCAGACCAGTCTAGCTTTTGCTCCTCTGAAACAACAAAAGCTTGTCCAAATCCTTCAAGATCTCCCGGCTTTTGCCCATACTTTTGTTTCTCCTCTAACGGCAAATTAAAGAATTCCTGTGTTTCTTCCTTTAGTTTCTTCAACAATGAACAACTCACCCCGTGATTTATCAACTGTTGTGTTCAATGACTAATTAAAATTTCTAGAAAATCATGTTTAAGTCAGTATATGTGAACCATACCATACAAGTACCTGAAAGAAGCCCCACTCTTTACAAGCGAGGTGTAGTTTTTCGACTTCCAAATGAACATAATCAGGAGATGATAAGCGCTCCATATCAATGACGGGTACTTGAGGCCTTGAAGACGGCAGGGATGATATGATCGGAGAGTCTTGATCGGGGCGAATATACCGTGATGGAACCCTCGTAAGTCGTAAGTGGTTCCTTAGCTAGTTCTTGTACATTTGGAACCGGGAGTGAAACTCCATGAAGTGCTCCCTTTGGCTCCATGATCCCTTCCTTATCTGTTACCTTTATTTTTCTTTCATTTTACATATGTGGTGTATTCATTTTATATCAACATTGTTGTTGGATGGCTTATAATAAGGGTTATTATATTTTGTACTTTCGATATGGCCAGTGATCATATTTTGTTAATATCGAAAGAATTATGATCTTATTGAAACTCTGCCGTCCCAATAGAATTCATAAATAAAATGTCATCCTCATGCGCCCTTCGACAGACTCCTGCAACATGGGATGCGTCCGTTTCTAAACTTGAAGAGTCCATGATTGAGGAGCTTACACGTGTCCGACAAAGCTGATGAGTCGACGACCGACTCCTCCCATATACTTGGCAGACTCCTCCTATTGGCTTGGCAGACTCCTCCAATATACTTGGCAGACTTCTCCCATTGGCTCGGTTGACTCTTCCCAACGGCTTGGCGGACTCCTCATACTTTGGCTGACTTTTCCCATTACTCGGCTGACTCCACACATGTCTTTTTAATTCTATCAAATATTTATATTTATTTAATATAACATTATAACATAAAATATTACAACATAACTTAAAAATTAGAAATATAACATAAAACATTACAACATAACTTAATATTACAACCTAGAAACGTGACAACATGTTATTAAAAAAAAAGACACCTAAATATAATTTTTCAAAATTTCAAATAACGAAAGGTGTTCAAAGTCCTCCCCGTAAAGCATAGCATAGTCGAGCAGGGCCTCTTGAACACCTTTCGGTGTTTGAAATTTTGAAAAATTATATTTAAGTGTCTTCTTTTTTTAACAACATGCTATGTCACGTGTTTAGGTTGTTGATATTCTTAAAATACAACATATAAATTACATCAAATACGACATAAAATCAACAATTTTTCAGTACTAATGTTGGAAAAAGCTAGTTTCTTTGTTCCTTTTTAATAAACAGGGCTAAAAGAGCTTAAACGAACAAAAGAAGCAAACAGATAGCAAAAACCAACATAAAATGCAATGAAGAAGGATTGACGCAACTTGCCGAACCCCCATCCACATCCAAACCCCAGAAATAACAAAAATAGAAGCTCTGGAACGGGGCCATGCTCACCTAGCACGGGCCGTGCCCGGTGAGAATTCACTGCAGCAGAAAGAGACAACAACAAAAGACAAATTCCAAGCTCAACACGGGGCCGGGCTAAAGCAACACGGGGCGTGGTCAACTCTTGGGTGGTGTTTGTTTTTTTCAAAAAGAGCTTCCTGGCCTCTTCTGTCTGCACCGTGCAGACGCGGGAAGAGGTTTAGCCTCAGAAGAGTGTTTGTTTGTTTTTTTTTTAGAAGTGTTTTTTACCTCTCTCCGGCCTCTTCCTGAGGAAGACATAAAACAAAGCTTCTTACCTCTTCTTGGCACCACCTCCACCCCTCTCCGCCCCTGCTCCGCCACCACCACCACTGCTCCGCCGACACCATCATCATCATCATCACCACCACCACTGCTCCGCCACCACCACCACTGCTCCGCCACCACCACCACTGCCCCAAATCGACATCACCCAAAACCCCCACTGCTCCGCCGACACCCCCACTGCTCCGCCGACACCATCATCATCATCATCATCATCATCACCACCACCACTGCTCCACCCCTGCTCCGCCACCTCCGCCCACACCATCATCATCGATGGAAACAAACCCCCCCGAAACCCCCACCTCCGCCGACACCATCATCATCATCATCACCACCCCTGCTCCACCTCCGAAACCCCCACCTCCATCGACACCACCTCCACCTCCGAAACCCCCACCTCCGAAACCCTAAATCGATCTGTTAGAGAGAGAGAGTAGAGAGAGAGTAGAGAGAGTAGAGAGAGATCAGTGTGTGGCGGTGATGATGATGATAGCGGTGGTGAAGTGGTGGTGATGATGACGGTGGTGAAGTGGTGGCGGTGGTGAAGTGGTGGCGATGATGATGATGGCGGTGGTGCAGATTGTAGAGAGAGAGTAGAGAGATCAGTGTGTTGTGTGTGTGTTTATGGTGAAGAGGTTTTATATAAAAAAAACTAACCCTCTTCTCCTTGCAGACTGCAGACATTTGGTCCACCTCTTCTCCTGCAGATGTCTGCAGATGTGGCCTGCAGCAGAAGAGGTTTTCCTGCAGAAAAAACAAACAGCACCTTGGATTTCCAGAATCTGAAGAAGTACAACAAGTACATTGGCCACGGGCCGTGCCATTGACATACGGGGCCGTGTTAGTACAACTTTGGCACTGCAGTTAATGTAGAAGAGAGAGACTGATGGCCACAGGGCCGTGCCAGGCGGGCACGGGCCGTGGTGGACGTTCTGTTTTCAGCTATAAATAGGGATGCTTGGTTTCACTTCAACTCATCCCATCATCCACCATCATCATCCATTTTCCATCTTTTAGAGTGTGTTTGTAGTTCTCGGGAAGATTGATAGTAAGAGTCTTTGTCAAACAAAGGTCATGCTTGGCTAAACTCTTGCATCACTTGGTGAAGACATATCTTTTATGTATTTTCTTTTATGATTTCAATCTTTAGCAACTTTTTTATTGGGTATGTATTAATGACTTTAATAATTAGTTTTTTATATTGAAGACGAATCTACTTAACCATTCTTCATATGTCGTTTATTCACATATTCGTGTCTTTACGGTCTATATAAAGCACGTTAACTACTTGGAAGGGGGTTAGAAGGGTGGTTGGGTAATTCTATGTCTCGTTCAGTGTATAGATCCTGCGAGAACCTGATTCAAGTTTAGTATTACTCCATGGATTGGTCGTGAATGACTGGCCCGACTGAGAATAAGAAATCGCTTGAACCCATTATTCATAAACTACTATTAAAACTTTAAACCAACCCCGCGAGAACTGTATACCTGCGACTGAGACCAACGGGTTGAGGGTGACCGCTGCCTAGAAGGGGGTCCATGATGTGGGGTAAAATACACATATTTGTCTCGTGTAAATTGTATAAATTTTGTATAATTTTTATTTGTTTTTATTTAGTTTTAGTATTATATTATATTATTTTGTGTTTTGCCAGGTCCTGGTGCAAATGGAGTGAAAAAGAATAATAAAGAAATATCCAACTAGTTGAGTAAAGTAGACCGCCAGAGACCGAATTAAAATTGCAGCTATTTTTTGTGAGTAGGCCGAGCCCGCTATCTCTATCTTATCTAACAAAGGCTGCGATATTATTAGAGTCCCATTTTTTACGAAATATTAGTGGCTGCCATATTAATTTTGAAGTTGACTACTGATGCCACATGGGCCATATGATTATAAATTCAATGTACCAATGGAAGGCATGATGTCCAACAAATTTATATAATATTAAATACAAATGTTATACATATGATTGAGTCGGTCAAAGGAATTAGAGTTTGAGTCAAAATAGGTAGGCTTGATTTGCAAGAAAGGAGTCTGTATATATAGATCGTGATTTACGTTTGTAATTACTAATTTATTATTTATATTTCTTTTTTAACCCTCAAGTTTTTGACTTTTTTATTTTTTTTCTTCAAAGTTTTGAACCAACAAAAAAGGCCCTTACGCTTTCAAGTTTTTCCACTTTACACCCTTAATTTTTTGACATGAAACACTATTAACCCTTATCTTTAAGTAAGTTGCGCATTCACTTCTAACTTTCAGTAATTGACAACTTTGACCTTCTTACATTTTCTACTTAATAACTTGACACCCCCTTTGGTTTAAATGACTTTTACGACTTTACACCGCAACGTGGACAAATTATTATAATTTTTTTTTATCTATGTTCTACTTATTTTGTGTACGTTCGTAAACTGTATTTGAAAGCAAGTCGGGTCAAATATACAACGTTTACATTCGATGGCGATGTAATTTTTTAAGTAAAGAGTTGGGTCAAATATATAGTATAAATACGAGTTACTTTAACTTTCGACGCCACCGCAACGCGCGGCAGATAAAAATCCTAGTTTACGTGAAGTGTGGATATTGGGTTTTTTTTTAAACCTAATGGAATCTTGGATATTTTTAATCATAGTTGTAAAACAAGAGCCTTGTTTGGTTGAAGAAGCTTGAAGCTTTTAGGTTAGGAGCTTGAAGTTTTTGGTTGAACGCTCCTACTAGTAGCGTTTAAAACGAGCTACAAGCTTTTAGGGAAAAATGACTATTTTAAGCTCTAAATATAATGAACTTTTTAATGCACAAACTTTTAAATTTTTTTAGTTATGTCCATTTTAGTCATTTTATATATTTTATTAAAAGCTCCAGCTACTCTGCCAAACACCAAATATATCTAAAAAGCTACAGCTACTAGCTACCAGCTACAGCTAACAGCTACCAGCTTCCAGCCACCAGCTTCCAGCCACCAGCTACCAGCTACTTTTGCCAAACATACCCAAGGTCTCCAAGACCGAGTACCCTCCGAGTAGTCGCTACAAGGTTGGGTGCCGAGACGATTTTCCTTAACTCCATCTAATTACTCGGAATCGATCAAACACGGTTAACCTCGACCAGAATCGGATCTGGTAGGTCAATTCAGGTCGAGTTTAACTTAAAAAAAATAAAGTATAAGTTTTATGCCTATCATATAAAAGAATAAATGTCATTTTCACGTATTTTGTTATAAATAGTAGTAAACTTATGTTATTTGACATATATTTAACTTCCGAAAACCAACTTCTTTATAATTTAACATGTCCGAGTACTCCCCGAGTACTCTCCGCCTATGCCGAGTACTCTCAACTCCCCGGTCTACCGACTAGGGAGCGCCATGCGACTTTTGCAACCATGTTTTTAATCGACCAAGAAAGAAACAAGAGGCCTTTATTATTAAAGAAAATCGGTCTGTAATAATCCCACCTAGACCTTATTGGCCACTAATAATCCCACCTTAGAATATTGCCCCCACCTTTCACCTATTTTTCCTACAATGGTCCGCCGTTAAAAAAACTTAACGGAGTTAAGCTTTTTTTCCAAATTACAAACAAATTTTTAGGGCTTTTGATCAGAACGACGATACGAGTCCATTGATGTAAAACTTATCTCGAAACGGTGCTCCAAACGATGAAAACGACGCTTCAATTCGGGTGTTTAAATTTCCAATTAACCAAAATCAAGTCACTTAGAGCACCATTTCGTAGTAAGTTTTACATCAATAGACTCGTATCATCGTTCTGATCAAAAGGCCTAAAAAAGTTGTTTGTAATTTGGAAAAAAGCTTAACTCCGTTAAGTTTTTTTAACGAGAGATCATTGTAGGAAAAATAGGTGAAAGGTGGAACTGGTGGGGGAATATTCTGAGGTGGGATTATTAATGGCCAATAAGGTTTAGGTGAGATTATTACAGGCCAATTCCCTTATTATTAACCCTGGGACGCACGTACAATATATACATACACTAGGTTATAACCCCGTGTATTACACGGGTTAAGTAGATAAAATATCAAATGGTTAATAACGAATATTTAACAATTATAAAACGATATTTTAAGACACTTTTCTGATATCCGAACAAAATTTTGTTTTATGTATGATCAAAACTTGTGATGTTTGTCAAGTTTATAAATATTAAAGCATTTGAACCATCGATTAGAAGACAAACTGTATCATCGACTTTCTCACAACGTGAACCCAAGTTTTATTTAAATAACATTAGTCTTAATTTATTAGTTCTAAAATTATTGTTAAAATGTTTAGATTAGGCATATAGCAATTAGCCAATTAGATAAACTTATAGCTACAAAATAATATTTAAAATAATTAGATAAGTATAAATTATTAGTAATTATTAAGTTATATAGCTTTAAAATTTAAATATATGGACTTGAGTTCCATATTAAGAGGATGGTTGTTTTTGGATAAATTTATTCGTATGATAAATGTTGTTATTATTCTTCTTGTATTTAAATATATTAAATAAATAAATTATTTGTTAAGCAAGAAAATCATTCCCTCCACCCTCGTTATAAAAATGCTCGATATTTGTTTCAATTATTAAGATATAATTTCTAACCCGGTAGTTAATATAAATAAATAATAAGATAATTTATGGAACTTTATCCGTAATTTATTAAATATTTGAAACAAATATTAAATTTGACAATTTAAATTAAATAATAATTATCTACAATTAAGTAAGATTAGATGATCTAGAATAATAACCTAGTAATTAATATAGATAAATAATAAGATAATTTATGGAACTTTATCCGTAATTTCTTAAATGTTTGAAACATATATTAAATTTAATAATTTAAATTAAATAGTAATTATCTACAATTAAGTAATAGTAGATGGTCTAGAATAATGATAAGTGTCATTTTATTAGTTTATTTTATTATAAAGTATTATTATTATATAGTATAGATAGATACATATGCGACAAAAGAAAGCACGAAGAGATATATTATATATATCATTATTGAGACACACGAAGAGGATTATTGTAGGCACAACATTGGATGAATTAGGAGACAACATCAGACGTGGGATACATTGACTGGAAGGTAGCTTTAGACGTGATCAGTGAGGAACGAAATTAAGAATTCTTTGGCAAGGAATAAGGGTCAAGAATCATTGGAGTGGAACAAGAAGCTTGGAGAGCAAGGAATTACCGGGTTTTGTTACCGATTCTTCTTATTTTCTATTTTTCTTTGTTCCATGTCTATGAATTCAGATTTTAAACCTTGTTTTATGATTTTTAAGATTATGTTTCTTGACTAATTTATTTAAACTACCTAGATTGGATGAATGGTTTTGCAAAAGTTTCGATTTTTATAATGGATAATTAGTATTTATGGTTTGTTTATGAATTGTAGTCGACTTTATCATTGATTAGATGTATATTCATGCTTAAAGTTGTTTGAAAATTGTTTATTGTTTCGCATGAATCTTGGTGACGGTCTTTATCACATAATAGAGTTGTGCTAGGTTTTAGATTTTGGTAAGTGTCTATATCACGTAATAAATTTTTAATCTTTAGGGTTAAAATGCGCAATATACCTTAGAAGTAATATTCGGTAATCAAATAAATTAAGTGTTCTACTAATTCTCAATAGCTGTGAGGTGCGAGCTTATTGTTAGGTCTAAGTCATTAAATCGCAAGGTAGGAGCTTCGTGAGTAACCCTTTTGACTGCTGTCTAACAAGTCTAATCAAGAAACTAAGTCTATCCTAGGTTTATGTCCTGAGAGGGAGTGAATCTTGTAGGGTACTTTCGCAAACCCCTTAGATGTCTTGAGAGAGCGTCTAACCAACCGGTGTTCGTAACGGCCTCTAGGGTGCCATAAGTGTCTCTTGAGAAGGGTTGAGGGTCTTGCTCAGTATCTCGAAAGGTTTTGAATTCTAAGATCCCGGTTCCATAATAATTAATATCCTAATAAAAATCATTACAAAAAGCAAACTAGGATTCCAATCTAGGTACTGTCTTCACCATTTGAGTAAAAGTCCAAAGCTAGTTCGTGTTAGTTAATTTATATAATTTAAATTGCAATTTTTAGGATTTTTAGAAACCCCCTGTAACATCCCGAAAACACAAATTATATTAATACAATTATGTAGTAAATAAATAAGAAACATAAACTAACTAGGAAGGATATTAACCTAGTTAGATGATGACTTATGAGTAATTAGAGAGCTAAAACAGAATAAAAACTAAAGTTGAGGGACCAAAGGTGTTTAAATGTAAACTAATAATAATAAAACAAGAAAATTAAACTCACAACACAATTGTTTTGTGTTGCTGAGATCGACCAGGAGACAGGGGCGAACCCAAGCTCCCCTTCAAACCCTAGTGTAACACCCCGAAAACGGGCTTGGTAATTAAACTCAGTTAATACTAAAAGACGGGTAACGTACCGTTATTAGTAAAAATAACCCGGCAAATATTTGGATTTAAATAAGAAATCCTAATATTAAATAAAAACGAATCAAAGTTTTAAGGAATTAAGTTTATAAGAGCCTGAGTTAACGGGACTTAAAATAAAACGGGTTATGACTTTCCGAACCCAGTAAGCTAACTAGGAATAATTAACCTAGTTAATAAGAGGGAATGTTACTAGAAATAAGTAGGTTATGGCCTACTTAATAACTAATCAAACTAGAGGGACTTAAGTTGCAAACATAGGAACTTGATTTATAAAAAAAACTAAAAATCAAACACAACACACACTTAGTGTGTGTGTGTGTGTGTGTGCGTACGACCAGGGACAAGAGCAAGGAGCTCAAAACCCTAGATCAACAAATTGGTTAAATTGAAGCTCGAATCAAGATCCAAATCAATGCATGAACGCGTAGAAACGATCACCAAGTCAAGGGGATCGTGAGGTATGTTGAATTTCTAACATTCGTGAAGTTGTAAAAATTTGATAATCATCCTAATCGCGAATTAGGCATGAATTAGAGAAGCTATGGCTAGATTAGTGATGTATACTTGCTTAGGAACGAAATCCTAAATGAAAATCATGCATATGATGCTATGACTTGAATGAATTGGTGATTACCTATATGTGTGTTAAATGGGTTTATTGACAATATGATGAACACTCGGATTAGAGTGTTAATTTGATGAATATTGATTGTTATGATATAAGTTCTTGATGTAGTTCATGAACACTAGACATAGAGGTTTGATTTTGATGTAAATCTTGGTGAAAATAATTAGTTATGAACTAGTTAGTAAATATGTGAAATTATGCACATTAGGTGTTTGTTAAAATGCCTAAATGAGAACTAAAGTATTGAATTTAGAGTGAAAACGCGTATTTGAATGATATGGCAATTACGCGTGATATGAAGTGATAAGAGTTCTAAATACTATGTTGATTTAGACTTAATGTAGTAAACATGTGATTGAAAGTAGTTAACTTTAGATAAGTTAAGTTAACTAATCATGAAGCCGAATAGTAGCTTCGGCATAGAAAACAAGTGAGGTGGAATAGTCGTGATTGTTAATGACTAATTTAACCGCCTTGTAAATGTTTGACAATAGTTTGACGCGTAACAAGCTAGGTGAAAGCTTGGAAGAGGGAGCGGGTCAAACGGAATAATTACGGAAAGAAAAACGTGGCGTGGATGCGAGGTAAGTGTAATTTACACACTTATGTAGAATACTCGTTTATTCGATACGTTGTAAACGTGATAATGATAATATTGGAAATATGGAAATTTGTCAAGTGTCGACTAATGTAAATCAAGGATAAAAGGATACCCATGGCGTAAGCCGAAATGGGTTGAAATTGTAAGAAAAGAGTGTAAAAGAAAAAGGGTATGGTTATAAAATCCGGGATGGGATGGATGTATGAATTGGAAATCAAAAATGATGTTTTTGATTAAATAAATAATGTTGGGCATATAGTCCAAACGGGTCGAATGGTGATGATAACACCATTTGACAATATCGACTAATGTGGTTGTCAAGTCTTATGTTAACAGGACCGATTAGCAAATCGGATAATTGCATCACCATTGATGGTGTGATAATGAAAACAAGGTATAAATCGGGTCTACTTGTTGATCCGGGCCAGGTACGCATAATTATGTTGTAGTTAAAAGTGCTATTTTGGTTGAATAATTTGAGAGAGAGTCCTTAGTCATAAAAGGACTAAAATCGACCAAAACGCCCTTGTAGGCTAAATGGAACAAACGATCCTTAAAGGTTGTTTGGAAACGAGTTTTATGACTAGGTAAATACTTAGAATAAGTATAGAACATGAAAGAGGTATTATATTAGCCAAATGGCACTATTTGAGTTTTTGCCGTAAAATAATGATTCGAGAGGTAAAATTTGGTTTATATTGATCACCACATTAAACCCGCCATAAACACAGTTGTGGTGGGAGATTATAGGATAAGAAATGTGGTGATGAAGTGCTAGAAGTAAATGAAAGCGATTTCATGCTTTAAAGTGCTTAAAATACCCTTAACGGGTCAAAATAAGCATACGAGCGAAAACGGGTTTAAATTGTGTAATAAACCTATGATTAGAACCTAATATGGTAGGTAACATTAATTTGAAGAAGTGTATGAGATATAGGAATCAAACAAATACGTTTGGTTGATAAAATGCATAAACGGGTTAAAATTCGGTAAAAAGGTAACGAGTCGAAGGCTTATAAGTCTCAAAATTTCTTATGTTGGATGTAGGATTTTAACTCCATAAGATGGAGGATTAAATTACGGACGCGTAGGAAAAAGAATCGGGTAAAACGGATCAATAACGAAGAAGTTATGGCCGTTTCCGTAAAAACTGGCATAGCTGAACTGAGCTGCAGAGCTGCTGGAAAACTGTCTCCCTCGCGTGGCGCGAGGGAGCAACCTGGTTTCTTCGCGTGGCGCGAAAAGCCCTGTTTTGGCGAAAATTTTTTATTTTAATCAGTTTCACTTCCCGGACTCGTTTAAATACGTTCTAAGTTACGTATGACTAATCCAACTCATGTTTTATGAGTTTCAGGTATAATTTTAGCACCGGCGGACGATCAAGCACAACGAAGAACCGAACACGATCAAGAAATAAGCTTCCGCACTATGTATCGTTGTTATGTTAAATGACGAACTCACACATGATATGTTGTATAGTTTTAATTCTGTAAAAAGTTTAATGAACCCGTATTTTCAATGTATTTGAAATCATAACTACCCGTTTATTTTCGTAATTTATACGAAAACCGTTAAATAATAATAAGGGTGTTACACCTAGACTCTCTTAAATCTCACAAATTGAAGGTCAAAATCTGTTCCAAATTGAAATTAGAGCATGGATTAGTGATCCCCATTGCAAGGAGATCATAAAGTATGTAAAATTTGATGAGAATTCTCTACATGAAATTCTCATGAAATTGGGAAATCTGAAATTTGATGATGCATGTTTGTTATTTGGGTAGAATAGGAATGATATAGTGTCTAGGAGTAAAACCTAGACAACAATATGTGAAATCATGCCTAAATTCTGAAAATTTCATGAACACATTGAAGGTGATTCATGGGTTTTGTGAGAAAATGATAAACACTAGGATTATAGTGGTTGTTCTAGTAATATCTGACATATGTGAAATGATTTCAGAATTTTAGAGGTGAAAGTTCATGTAATGTAGTTGATTTATGAAAATTTAGGGCTATATGACAAGTTATGAACTTGATAATATATAGTGTAAATTTCTGCCCTTAAAGTGTTCGCATAAATGCCTCAAAGAAGGCTTAAATCTGAAATTTGAGTTAAACCGCATAATTGTGATGTTTCGGCAAAATATGCGAACTATGAATTGAAAAGAGTTCTAAACATGTCTTGGTTGAACTCTATAGGAAAGGATACCGGAGCTCCAAGCGGACAAGCCGGTGGCGACTTGCGTTTGAAGGGCGTGCACTAAAGGTATGTAACTTGAATCGTAACATTGGGTAAACTTTGATAATTGCATAAGTATAGTGAATTGTGGAATAAAGGTTGTCTTAATTTAAAGCGATAATGTTCGCTATATTGATTAATAAGACCAGGATTGGTTACAACTTGTTGGTAGTCATCATAATGGAGGATTCCGTAGATGAGCCAAACGGGTCGAATAATCGATTAATGCGTGGCGAATGCTTCATGATATAGTAAATTGGTCTTTTGTTATTGTTGATAAACGACATATTAGAATACGAGAATTTAACATGTTGGTTTGTAAGAATGAGAAAATCTGAGAGTTTGGTTTGGGCTTTATAATCAAATCAGTCAAAACATAAACTTACAGTGACTACCGTAAGTTACGGTATCCACCGTAACTTACGGTAGAGATCAACAAGATTTACGGTAGACCTCTACTGATTTACGGTAGACCAGAATCATCAAGTGACTACCCTAACTTACGGTAGATACCGTAAGTTACGGTAGAGCCCGAAAATTTTTGTAACTTTTTGCATATTATAGCAAATCGAATCCGTTTTGATCGTAGTTTCGATTATGTAATATTTCTAAGAACTCTAATACTAGTTTTTAATGTAAACATTTCAGTTTCTAGGTATTGCAAGAATACGGATGGCGGTCAAGCAAGTTTTTGAAGAACCGAACACAACTTTTGAAGCTTCCGCGATTTCATAACCTTGTTAAACAATGTTTCTATTCCTTTTGAATGTAAACAATTTGCTAATCAGGTCATGAATGTTTTAACTAGTCGTTTGTTGACTAGTTTTGATTACTTGGAACTTTGTTTTAGTAACTATGTTTTAATTTAGACACCTTTTATATAAATCGTATGAAATATTATTAAATTCAAGTAATAATAAGACGGGTGTTACAAGTTAGTATTCAGAGCTTAAGGTTGTCAACAAAGTGTTCGGTTCAAGCTTGATCGATCGTCCGGTAAGAAGTAATTAATTATTTTAGTAGATCTTATCTTATATGAGAAATGAAATGCGAATTAATGTGCATGGGAAGAGCGTGTTAACACATTCAAACCCGGAAAGTGCACCAAAAGTGAACGGTTAAAGCAAGTTACGAACTTGGCTAAACCGAAGCAAATAAAGCTAAGTTATAAATGAAATGTTTAACGTTTAATGTAAACATTTCAGTTTCAAGACGTCGAAAGGAAATGATAATGATCCGGTGCCGACAAGCACCGAACAAATGAAAGAGATAATTGCCGAAGAAGTAGGGATGGCAATTGAAGGAAGTCTATCCGGGTTTATAGACAAAATTCAAAGCACGGTGTTGTCACTTGTCGAAGAGCGAGTCAAAAGGATGGAGGATAATGTCAACCTTATGAAGGAGAAATCGGGAGAACGTAAAGGGTGTTCATACAAAGAATTTATGGCGTGTAAACCGCCAATCTACAATGGGGAGGTTGACCCAATAATTTGCCAAATATGGTTGGGCGACATTGAAGGGGTGTTTGAAAGGACCCATTGTGATGAAAGTGACTTTGTTGCTTACGGAACGGGCCAGTTGAGAGGTCAAGCCAAAGATTGGTGGGACAATAAAAAGAATGAAATAGGAGCCGAAGCGGCGAGAGCCATGACATGGGAGGAGTTTAAGACGCCGTTTCTTAAACATCATAGTCCCAAGGCGGTCATTAATAAAATCAAGGAAGAGTTCATGCAACTTAGGCACAAGGGCGAGACCATAGACAAGATTACGGCGATGTTTATGGATAAGATGAAGTTTAGTAGTGAATTGGTGACGAATGAAGAACAGAAAATATACTACTACTATACCATGTTGAGCACTGAATATAGGGAGTTTATGACTCCTTCAAAATACGAGACCCTTACCGAAATCATAAACGTTGCTCGGGAACGGGAAATAGAGTTGAAGAAACAAGTCGAAAGGGGTGAGCGAAGGGCACATGATGTGAATCCAAGCCCTACAAAGAAAGCTCGAACTGGAGAATCGGGAAAGAAGGTGGATACTAAAGGTGGGTCGCCAAGTTGTAAAGTGTGCGGGAAAGGACACAAGGGAGAATGTCGGTTCAAAGACAAACCATGCCCCATATGTAGTAAGACGGGGCACACGACGTTGTTATGCCCGGGTAAAGTCTCAGTTTGCTACAAATGTTATCAACCCGGCCACAAAAAGTCTGAATGCCCGGACTTAGTTGGAAAGAGAGACGTTAAAGAATCTTCAGCAGAAGCTCCTAAGGCGAAGGCTAGGTCCTTCCAACTTACCGCGGCTGAAGCAAAAACAGAACCCGATGTGGTCTCAGGTATATTCACAATTAACTCAATTCCAGCACGTGTATTGTTTGATACGGGTGCGAATAAATCCTTCATTTCGCATGGATTTATTCGACATCCTTCATTTGTATTGACGAAATTATCTGTACCCTTAGAAGTTGAAATAGGGGACAACAAAAGTTTTATAGTTTGTGATATTTGTCGAGGCTGCAAATTAAGCATCGATGATGAAGAATACCTGATAGACCTAATCCCGATGTCAATGGGGGAATTTCAAGTAGTCGTTGGGATGGATTGGCTATCTCAGCACCACGCAAAGGTCGTGTGTTTTTGTAAGGAGATAAAGCTAACATCTCCGAGCGGAAAAGACGTCACTATCTATGGCGAAAAAGGAGGTAACCCCATAATATGCTCGATGATGAAAGCTCACAAGCTTATGAAGCAAGGATGCAAGGCATTTATGATATACGCAAATGAGCCCGAGAAAGAATCACTGAAGATTGAAAATGTACCGGTAGTACGGGACTACGAAGATGTGTTTCCGGAAGATTTACCCGGGATACCGCTAGAACGGGAAGTAGAGTTCAGAATCGAATTGATTCCGGGCGCAAAACCCGTAGCTAGAGCACCGTACCGACTCGCGCCATCAGAATTACAAGAGTTAATGTCCCAGATTCAAGACCTGCTTGACAAAGGATTCATAAGGCCGAGTGTGTCTCCTTGGGGCGCACCGGTATTGTTCGTGAAAAAGAAAGATGGAAGCATGCGCATGTGTATCGATTACCGGGAGTTAAACAAACTCACGGTAAAGAACCAATACCCGCTTCCGAGGATAGATGATCTATTTGACCAATTACAAGGTGCGAACTGGTTTTCAAAGATTGACCTTAGATTGGGGTATCACCAACTAAAGGTCAAGGAAGAAGATGTGCCGAAGACGGCTTTCCGCACGCGATACGGACATTACGAGTTCCTCGTGATGTCATTTGGGCTAACAAATGCACCCGCGACTTTCATGGACCTCATAAACCGGGTTTGCAAGCCAATGCTGGATAAATCGGTCATCGTGTTCATCGATGATATTTTGGTGTATTCGAAAAGTGAAGCTGAGCATGCACACCACTTACAAGAGGTGTTAGAGACACTTAGACGAGAAAGGTTGTATGCGAAGTTCTCTAAGTGTGCCTTTTGGTTACGAAAGGTGCAATTTCTCGGCCACATCATAAGTTCCGATGGAGTATTGGTAGATCCGTCAAAGATAGAGGCCGTGTCGAAATGGAATCCCCCGAAGAACCTTTCGGAAATTAGAAGCTTCTTAGGGCTTGCGGGATATTATAGGAGATTCATTCAAGATTTCTCCAAGATTGCGTCGCCACTAACAAAGTTAACCCGGAAGGAGGAAAAGTTCATTTGGGGTGTTGAACAAGAAAGGGCGTTTCAAACGTTAAAGGAGAAATTAACTCAAGCTCCGGTATTAACGTTGCCGGACGGAGTCGAGGACATGGTGGTTTATTCGGATGCCTCATTATCGGGGCTAGGATGTGTTCTGATGCAACGGGGCAAAGTTATAGCTTATGCTTCGAGGCAATTAAAGATACATGAAAAGAAATATCCCACACATGATCTCGAATTAGCCGCAGTGGTGTTTGCGTTGAAAATATGGAGGCACTATTTGTATGGGGTAAAGTGCACCATATTCACCGATCACAAGAGCTTAAAATACTTCTTCGATCAGAAGGAGTTAAATATGCGCCAGAGACGATGGTTGGAAATGGTGAAGGATTTCGACTGTGAAATACACTACCACCCCGGAAGGGCAAATGTGGTGGCGGATGCTTTGAGCAGAAAAGCGGACTATGTCCTAATACGAGTAAGGTCAATGCAGCTTGTGGTGACCTCGGGTATACTTGAACGTATCCGAGAGGCGCAAGTAGAAGCAGTAAAAGAGGAGAAATAGAAGAAGGAAAGAATAATCGGCCAGTTAAAAGACTTGTCGGATGGAAAGAACGGGTTGAAGACTCGATCCGGAAGAATATGGGTTCCAAATACTTGTGGAGTGAAGGCGCTACTACTTGATGAAGCCCATAAATCTCGATATTCTATTCATCCGGGTGCGACCAAGATGTATAACGATCTGAAACAAAATTATTGGTGGCCCGGAATGAAGAGGGATGTGGTGAAATATGTAGAGAAGTGCTTGAATTGTTTACAAGTCAAGGTTGAACACCAGAAACCTTATGGGAAACTGCAACCTTTGGAGATCCCGGTTTGGAAATGGGAACATATCACTATGGACCTATTGACCAAACTACCTAAAACGATTCGGGGATTCGACGCCATATGGGTGATTGTGGATAGATTGACGAAGAGTGCACACTTTATTCCTATACGCGAAACATATACTTCGGAAAAGATGTCCGAGGTGTATACAAACGAAATAGTGGCACGTCGCGGAGTACCGGTATCTATTGTGTCAGATAGAGATACCCGGTTTACTTCAAATTTTTGGCGAGATTTCCAAGAACAGTTGGGAACGAAACTCTTCATTAGCACCGCCAACCATCCTCAGACGGATGGGTAGAGTGAAAGAACAATACATACGCTAGAGGATATGTTAAGGGCATGTATCATCGACTTCGGTGGAAGTTGGGATTTTTATCTACCCTTGGCCGAATTTTCATATAACAATAGTTACCATTCGAGTATTGGCATGGCACCTTATGAGATGCTATATGGTGGAAAGTGTAGAACCCCGGTGTGTTGGGGTGAAGTGGGACCACACGAATTGGCCCATACAGATGTAATTCGGGCCATAAATGAGAAGATTGAAGTGGTACGAGCTCATTTGAAAGCAGCCTAAGATAGGCAGAAGTCATATGCCGATAAAAGACGAAGACCGATTGAATTTCAGATAGGCGACATGGTTATGTTAAAGGTTTCTCCATGGAAGGGCGTTATCAGATTCAGAAAAGGAGGGAAACTAAGCCCGAGGTTTATCGGGCCATTTAAAATCATCGAACGGGTTGGTAAGGTAGCCTATCGCCTCGAGCTACAGGAAGAGTTGAGTGGAATACATGGCACGTTTCATGTATCACAGCTACGGAAATGTCTAGCGGAGGAAACAACTTACATCCATTACGACGATATCGAGGTGGATGATCGCTTGAATTATATTGTAAGGCCCATAGAAATTTTAGATCGAAAGGTGAAGCACTTGCGAAATAAACAAATCGATCAAGTCAAGATCAAGTGGGAGCATAGGAAAGGTTCGGACACTACATGGGAGTCCGAAGAAGAGATGCGACGTCTCTACCCTACACTATTCGGTACGTACTCTGGTTTCGGGGACGAAACCCATTTAAGGGGGTGGACTTGTAACATCCCGAAAACACAAATTATTATAATACAATTATGTAGTAAATAAATAAGAAACATAAACGAACTAGGAAGGATATTAACCTAGTTAGATGATGACTTATGAGTAATTAGAGAGCTAAAACAGAATAAAAACTAAAGTTGAGGGACCAAAGGTGTTTAAATGTAAACTAATAATAATAAAACAAGAAAATTAAACTCACAACACAATTGTTTTGTGTTGCTGAGATCGACCAGGAGACAGGGGCGAACCCAAGCTCCCCTTCAAACCCTAGACTCTCTTAAATCTCACAAATTGAAGGTCAAAATCTGTTCCAAATCGAAATTAGAGCATGGATTAGTGATCCCCATTGCAAGGAGATCATAAAGTATGTAAAATTTGATGAGAATTCTCTACATGAAATTCTCATGAAATTGGGAAATCTGAAATTTGATGATGCATGTTTGTTATTTGGGTAGAATATGAATGATATAGTGTCTAGGAGTAAAACCTAGACAACAATATGTGAAATCATGCCTAAATTCTGAAAATTTCATGAACACATTGAAGGTGATTCATGGGTTTTGTGAGAAAATGATAAACACTAGGATTATAGTGGTTGTTCTAGTAATATTTGAAATATGTGAAGTGATTTCAGAATTTTAGAGGTTAAAGTTCATGTAAGGTAGTTGATTTATGAAAATTTAGGGCTATATGACAAGTTATGAACTTGATAATATATAGTGTAAATTTCTGCCCTTAAAGTGTTCGCATAAATGCCTCAAAGAAGGCTTAAATCTGAAATTTGAGTTAAACCGCATGATTGTGATGTTTCGGCAAACTATGCGAACTATCAATTGAAAAGAGTTCTAAACATGTCTTAGTTGAACTCTATAGGAAAGGATACCGGATGTAATAACCATTTTCTTTTAAATTCATTTTTCATTACATAATTCATAATAATAATACTAGTAAAATAAATTGCCCAACCGGCAATTCCCATGTGGTTTGGGTTGGGCCGACTTCCTCTTCGGAGGTCGCCGGTTCGACTCCCGGGAGGTGCAAACGGGGGGTGGGACGTCCCAATGATGGATCGTATCCTACCGAGACATGGTGCGGTCTTGAGGGCAACCCGGTTTTACCCAGCTGTTACCCCAGCGAGTCTCTCGTGTGGGGGCAGTATGGTTTCCGGGCGGAAGTCAGCTTGCGCGGCGGCCGGGGCCCGATCGAACATCGCGTCCGAGAGTGCGGGGCTGACGGGGGATTGTCTTTGACATGAACCCGGTGACCACTGGTCCAGTACATAGAAAGTCACCTTCCAAAAAAAATAAAAAAAATTTAATTTAAAAGTATACAAAAGTAACAACGTAAATGAAAAAAAAAAAAAAAAGAAAGAAAGAATTTAGTGGCATTTATCTTCAGGTGACTTTTCATTCCCTTCATAACTAATCATGTGTGCACATGGCACCAATTTAAACCTCTTAAGGCTATGTTACAACACGTGGATAGACATCTTGCATTCTTATCTACTATTTTCTTTTTCATTTTTTTTTTCTACCTTGAGCAAAAATCGAAAACTTGGCTATAAGTATGAAGACAACACCATCCATTTTAATATTATATATTCACCAACCTCATAAACAATTCTCTAAATTCTGATTCTATTCACTGCCAAAAAGACCTTTGAGAACTACAACCCATCAATTAGAAAAAAAGGTATTAATCTACAACTTAGCTTTTATGTATTATTATATTTAAAGGTATGATAAACTTATATTTTCCAAAACAAGGTTTCTAGGAATAACAGGTTGAAACAAAAAGGCCACTTGATAGCCTTTAAGAATAATAGTAATAAAAAAAAATATATAAGTTTAAGAAAGATTCGTGTCATCAGACCAAAGTTAATTAACTTTTGTTATAATTGTGTCTACAAGTTTAATTGTTTTGTATCTCATTTATGTAATTAAAATAGATATGTAAAATAACAAGATTTCAAAATATTATATAATAGTCAATGTCAATTTAGGATTTTGTATAAAGAAAATGTTATTTACGTATGATTCTATCAAATTAAATTAACTAGTATATCATATTTATCATACTTTAGTTGAATAATATTAAGAAATAATTTATTTTTAGCTTAAAATAATCATATGACTATATAGATCTCACATGGTTTAATTTTATTAGTATTTAATGATAGAACCCTTTTGGTACAAATAAACCGAACATGTTTTTGGTTAATTTCAACTTAAACTGTATTCATTTTCGCAAGTTAGGACATTTGTTCTATAAACTTTTAAAAATATTTACGACTTATGAATTTGTTTTCAAAAATTAATTAACCAAACGAGTAACGACCTTTCAAAAGTTTTATGAATTTTCATTTAAGCAATGTTATGATTTATAAAAACCAATAGGAACAATCTGGTTGTAAGAGCTCTTTAAAATATTAGGTGGGGAATATTCTAATACTAATATTCATCAAAGATTAAAGAAAATAATAATAAATAAACATAATTTCGAATTATGTTTCAAAGATATATATTTAGGAGATTAACTTTATGATATATTAGTAAATTGTTTCAACCTGACAACAACAAACAACAACAACAACAATAATAATAATAATTAACTCTAACCGAATATAACTTTTATGTCAGATAATTGTGAACGGCCTTAAGCAAACTAGTATCGCTTTAGAATACAAAAAGGTACGGATCCTTACCCTATTCCTTGTTGTTTCATATACAATTGTTATAAACCCGTTGAATTAATATATCTAATTTAAAACTCATCACGTCTTTTGATTATCGATTCATTTGACAGTCTGTTGGATTCCTATTCTAATCATAACATTGGATTTAGCTTTCATGTCATGCGATAGTAATATGTTTAGTTGTACTCATTGTCTCATGTTCTAGTATATGTTACGTTTTGTTATGATAATATATTTGCGATAAGTTATGTGAATAAGACCATTTGTACTCTGATACCCTGAGTGTCGCTTCTCGTGGAGTGTCCCACGGGCATGTTGTTGCGGCATCGACATCATGTGCTCCTTCCGTGACGGAGAGATCAGTTCACGGCGTCCTTAGGTACAAGTGGGGTACAAAGCTACTAGGAGGCGTATGGATCGATCCTAGGATTTAAGTTAAGGAGGTGGATACCGGGTATGCCAACTCGCCATCTCGTGTGATAATTATGCAGGAGTAGCTACCTGTGTATTGTCACGTTTTAAGTTTGGCTCATGGGTACATCCGTATGATTTAAATTATGAAATTTCGTTACTTGCATCGTATCATTTTAACATAAAGTTCCATCCGAATAGCATTTCATATAAAGCATTATTTGTTATTTGAGCCTATTACTCCGTACTGAGCATTTGGCTCATTCCGTAAACTTCTTGTATGTACAGGTTCACAAGTTACTTCGGGCGGGGTAAAGAGAGAAGAATAAAGCCTAGAACTAAATCTGAAGATGTTAGTTAATCAAGTCGAATATGTCCGCTTGTATATTAACCTTAAGTTTAGTAGTCGTGTGGTTGTATCCTTGTCAAATAAATAAATGGAATTATGACTTTTGTTTATGATACAACTGTTATTGTGACACGTCAGCCCTTCCGGGTTGGGGTGTTACAGCTATGGTATCAGAGCAAGGGCTCTTTCCTGTAGAAAACTTAAAGATAGTAATTAAAAACCTGTGAGGAATGGGTAGATATTTATGATAGGATTCAACTTGGTCTCTTATATTTTTTTTCTTCTCTAACTCCTATGTCTATTCTTATAGATGCCTCCTCGTCGTCAGCCCCGTAGGACTACTCGCACTAACCATGTACGTAACAACACTTCTTCGAACGAGACTCTAGTTGATCCAAACATAATTAATGCTATCAACCAGACTGTTGCTGGTTTGCTTCCAAACCTTGTTGCTCAAACAGCTGAGGCCGTTATTCAACAAACTCGTCATCCAGAACGTACTAACACGAATCCAATCTCTGGGGGAGAAACTCGTGAGAATACTACGAACCATACTACTTATAGTATAGACATATGGATCGCTAAATTCCAAAAACAAAAGCCGAAGTCCTTTAGTCACGCTACTAACCCAATCGAAGCAAGAAACTGGATAGCTCATGTTGAAAAGATCTTCGGAGCTCTTGGAGTTCTGGAGCAATACAAAGTCAGATTGGCTGCCTACAAACTTGAAGATGATGCACAAACTTGGTGGGAAGGATATAAGCAAGTCAAATGAGGGGATGATTTCGACGCTAATCTTTCATGGGTCGACTTTCGTACCATCTTTTACGACAAGTATTTTTCTACTGCTGATAAAGAAGCTTATATCAGGGAGTATGCAGTGATTCGACAGGGGAGTGATGAACCAGCCTCTGAGTTCATTACTCGATTTTCAAGGTTGGCTAGTATTGTAGGAGACGTTGCAGGATCAGCAGAAGCCCAGGCAGAGAAATGCAAGTGGGCAGTCAATGATCGAATTCGGAAGTCGATCATGTACATGAAATTTAAGGATAACCGAAGTTGCTGATGCTATCAAAACTTTTGAGTTCGAGAGGAAAGAATTTTTATATCGAACTGGGGATAATAAAAAGAGAAACAGAGAAGGACAATTTAAGCAGTCAATCGGCCAATCATCCACTACGCCATACCATCAAGATCGCAAAGTGCAAGGAAATCAAAACTCTGGAAATCAGGCACGTCCATGGCAACCTAGACCACAAAACCCGAGGCCCGCTCAAAACCAGATTCAGTTGTATGCAGAACCTATTAGAGCACAACCATTTAATCAACATCTAAACCCGAATCAAACTACATACCCTCTATGCAATACTTGTGGTAAGAGACATCAGGGCGTATGTCACCGAGGTACAGGAGCATGCTTTAGATGTGGCCAAACTGGACACATGATCAAGGAGTGTACTAAGAAAGACACTAAGAAGAATAATCGACCAAATGCTGCACCACCCAATGTTGGAGGAAGAGTTTTCTCACTTTCTGCTACTGACGCTGCTAATGCCCCAGGTACTGTATCTGGAACCCTTCAGCTTGGTGAACGTAGTATCTATGTGTTATTCGATACAGGAGCGACCCATTATTTAGTATCCCACTCGTTTACCAAGTACCTTCCGATTAGACCAGCTCTCTTAAATCATACTTTAACCATTTCCACTCCCATGGAAAATTCATCCGTAATCACTCACGTATATAAAGATTGTCCTATCCATATTGAATCTATTGTGTGTAAGGCCGACCTATTTCCAATACATATGTGTGACTTTGATGTTATTCTCGGGATAGATTGGTTGTCTCGACATCACGTAACTATAGATTGTCATTCCCGCCGTGTTATTTTCGGTGATCTTCATCATCCTGATATTATATATCAGGGAACTCAAGCTCATAAATCTCTTAAAATTATCTCTGCGCTCAAAGCTCGAAAATTCATATCAAACGGCTGTGCTGGATTCCTAGCATCGGTTAAGGATACTTCTGCTAGTGTTAATAGTATCAATAGCCATTCCGTTGTTCGTGAATATCCTGATGTATTTCCAGATGAACTACCGGGATTACCACCCGACCGTCAGGTAGAATTCACCATCGACTTGATCCCTGGCGCCGAGCCTATTTCTAAAGCTCCATATCGTATGGCCCCAATGGAACTGAAGGAGTTGAAGGAACAATTGCAAGAATTGTTAGATCTGGGATTCATAAGACCTAGTGTTTCACCTTGGGGTGCTCCGGTCTTATTTGTGAAGAAGAAAGATGGTAGTATGCGTTTATGTATTGACTACCGAGAGCTGAACAAGATTACCATTCGTAATCGGTATCCTTTGCCTCGCATTGATGATCTCTTTGATCAACTTCAGGGTGCTCAGTTCTTCTCAAAAATCGACCTGAGGTCCGGGTATCATCAGCTAAAGGTCAAGAAGGATGATGTTCCTAAGACCTCCTTTCGTACTCGTTATGGTCATTACGAATTCTTGGTTATGCCCTTTGGGCTAACTAACGCACCCGCAGTCTTCATGGATTTGATGAATCGCGTATTTCACAAATTCCTAGACAATTTCGATATTGTCTTTATCGATGACATTCTGGTGTATTCTAAGAGTCGTGAAGAACATGAAACACATCTACATGCAGTACTTGGAACCTTACGGCATGAGAAGTTGTATGCGAAGTTTTCCAAATGTGACTTTTGGCTTAGCCAAGTGGCATTTCTAGGTCATGTCATATCAGCAGAGGGAATTATGGTAGACCCAACAAAGGTTGAAGCTATTACAAAATGGCCAAGACCCACTTCTGTTACCGAAATACGAAGTTTCTTGGGTCTTGCTGGTTACTACCGAAGATTTGTTGAAAGATTTTCGGTCATTGTGTTACCACTCACAAAACTCCTAAGGAAAAGGGTGAAGTACTCATGGAATGAGGAACAAGAGAAAAGCTTTGAAGAATTGAAGAAACGACTCGTATCCTCCCCGATACTCACTCTCCCTTCTGGATCAGGAGGTTACCAAGTCTACAGTGATGCCTCAAAGAAAGGATTAGGTTGTGTGCTAATGCAACATGGGAAGGTTATCGCTTATGCCTCCCGTCAATTGAAGCCTTATGAAGTTAACTACCCTACAGATGATTTAGAACTAGCCGCAGTCGTCTTTGCAATTAAGATTTGGCGACACTATCTGTATGGTGAGAGTTGTGACATCTTTACTGACCATAAGAGCCTCAAGTACATATTCACCCAGAAGGAGCTAAATATGAGGCAAAGAAGGTGGTTAGAACTTTTAAAAGATTACAACGCAAATATTCAATACTATCCAGGCAAAGCCAATGTTGTAGCTGACGCGTTGAGCCGAAAGAATTCCGGGACTATATCTTGCTTACAAATTCAGCCTCGTATTATGAGGGATCTCGAAAGGATGAACATTTGGCTTCAGGTTAGTAAATCTGATGGATATCTGGCTAGAATGCAGATAGAACCCAACCTCATATCACGGATCAAAGAGGCACAGAAGCAAGATGGAGAACTTTGGGCAATTGTGCAAAATCTTGAGGTGGGTAAGCAATCTGAATTTCGTATAGACCATCATGGGGTGATTTGGTGCGGCAAAAGACTTTGTGTACCCGATGACTCTACCCTTCGTGAGTCATTGTTAGCCGAAGCTCACAGCTCACCATTTTCAATTCACCCAGGATCAACAAAGATGTATCGAGACTTACGACAGAACTTCTGGTGGAATGGCATGAAGGAAGACATTGCTCGCTACGTAAGTAAATGCCTCACTTGCCAACAAGTGAAAATTGAACACCAACGGGCAAGCGGTCTGTTGCAGCCATTGGATATTCCCATTTGGAAGTGGGATGAAATCACAATGGATTTTATTACCGGTTTGCCTAAGACTTTCAAGAAGAATGATGTTGTATGGGTTGTTGTCGATAGATTGTCAAAGTCAGCACATTTTCTACCGATTCAGCAAGGATTTTCGGTTAGTAAGTTATCCGAAATATTTCTTTAAGAGATTATTCGACTTCATGGCACACCATCTTCCATTGTTTCAGATAGAGACCCACGTTTCACCTCACGATTTTGGAAAGGTTTTCAGGCAGCTTGGGGTACACGACTGAAGTTTAGTACGGCTTTCCATCCACAAACAGATGGGCAGTCAGAACGCACGATCCAAACATTGGAAGACATGCTCCGAGCATGTGCACTGGAATGGTCTGGAAACTGGGATGAATATCTATGCCTTGTTGAGTTTGCTTACAACAATAGTTGGCAAGCAAGTATTGGTGCCCCCTTTGAGCTTTTGTACGGTCGGAAATGTCGAGCACCGATCTGCTGGGATGAAGTTGGAGAAAAGATTATTGAAGGGCCAGAACTAGTTCAGATTACAAATGAAAAAGTCACTATGGCACGAGAAAAACTGAAAGAAGCTCAGAGCAGACAAAAGGGCTATGCAGATCAACATAGACGACCACTCGAATTTAAAATTGGGGACCACGTATTCTTAAAGGTATCACCTTGGCGTGGCGTTCGTAGATTTGGAATTAAAGGGAAGCTTAGTCCTCGTTTCATTGGTCCGTTTGAAATCCTTGAAAGAATTGGAGAAGTATCATATCGACTGGCTCTACCGCCTCAGCTCTCTCACGTTCATAACGTTTTTCATGTCTCCTCGTTAAGAGGATATAATTATCATCCACTCCATGTCATTAGTTATCCGTTACTTACAATTCACGAAGATTTGTCCTATGAAGAGGAACCAGAAGTCATCTTAGATCGACAAGAAAGGGTTATGCGTAGGAAAGTAATTCCGTCTGTTAAAGTCCTCTGGAAAAATCACTCTAAACGCGAAGCAACGTGGGAATCTGAAGAGTCAATTCGCTCGCAATACCCTAATCTATTCGAGCAATAGAATTTTAGTCGAGGTAACTATGAACCCTGCTCTTCGATCTGTATTGATTTGTTTTTTTGTTACTTCTGTAGTCATGCACGCATTAACTTATGTGAATATATCTTAGTTATAATTAAGCATATCTATGTAGGAGATATCAATGCCAGTAGTCTCTCTGTTATCTGTAAGTCTCTTTTGACTTTTCGTAAGGTAAAATATGTTATTAAGATGCGTTATAGGAGGACCGTTAGGGCACATTTGTAAGGTAATTGACAATTATGGTCATGAACGTAATTGCAAATTACAGGTATAAACGTGCGTTTCCGAGATTCCTATTATGTAAGTTAGTGACTCTTTATGAAACTCTTGCTGTGATATGCTGACTAGCATATTTCGAGGACAAAATTTCTTTTAAGGGGGGTAATAGATGTAATAACCATTTTCTTTTAAATTCATTTTTCATTACATAATTCATAATAATAATACTAGTAAAATAAATTAATAAAAAAAATTAATTTAAAAGTATACAAAAGTAACAACGTAAATAAAAAAAAAAAGAAAAGAAAGAATTTAGTGGCATTTATCTTCAGGTGACTTTTCATTCCCTTCATAACTAATCATGTGTGCACATGGCACCAATTTAAACCTCTTAAGGCTAGACTCTCTTAAATCTCACAAATTGAAGGTTAAAATCTGTTCCAAATCGAAATTAGAGCATGGATTAGTGATCCCCATTGCAAGGAGATCATAAAGTATGTAAAATTTGATGAGAATTCTCTACATGAAATTCTCATGAAATTGGGAAATCTGAAATTTGATGATGCATGTTTGTTATTTGGGTAGAATAGGAATGATATAGTGTCTAGGAGTAAAACCTAGACAACAATATGTGAAATCATGCCTAAATTCTGAAAATTTCATGAACACATTGAAGGTGATTCATGGGTTTTGTGAGAAAATGATAAACACTAGGATTATAGTGGTTGTTCTAGTAATATTTGAAATATGTGAAGTGATTTCAGAATTTTAGAGGTTAAAGTTCATGTAAGGTAGTTGATTTATGAAAATTTAGGGCTATATGACAAGTTATGAACTTGATAATATATAGTGTAAATTTCTGCCCTTAAAGTGTTCGCATAAATGCCTCAAATAAGGCTTAAATCTGAAATTTGAGTTAAACCGCATGATTGTGATGTTTCGGCAAACTATGCGAACTATGAATTGAAAAGAGTTCTAAACATGTCTTGGTTGAACTCTATAGGAAAGGATACCGGATGTAATAACCATTTTCTTTTAAATTCATTTTTCATTACATAATTCATAATAATAATACTAGTAAAATAAATTAATAAAAAAAATTTAATTTAAAAGTATACAAAAGTAACAACGTAAATGAAAAAAAGAAAAAAAAAAAAAGAAAGAATTTAGTGGCATTTATCTTCAGGTGACTTTTCATTCCCTTCATAACTAATCATGTGTGCGCCCCACCCCTTAGTGGTGTGGTGGTAAGGGTTTGGTTTTCCCCAGCAAAGAGTTGGGTTCGAGCCTCATAAGAGGCAAAAAAGGGATTGATTTTAGGGGGTAAGATTTAGCCGTTCAAAAAAAAAAACTAATCATGTGTGCACATGGCACCAATTTAAACCTCTTAAGGCTATGTTACAACACGTGGATAGACATCTTGCATTCTTATCTACTCTTTTCTTTTTCATTTTTTTTTTCTACCTTGAGCAAAAAGCGAAAACTTGGCTATAAGTATGAAGACAACACCATCCATTTTAATATTATATATTCACCCACCTCATAAACAATTCTCTAAATTCTGATTCTATTCACTGCCAAAAAGACCTTTGAGAACTACAACCCATCAATTAGAAAAAAACGGTATTAATCTACAACTTAGCTTTTATGTATTATTATATTTAAAGGTATGATAAACTTATATTTTCCAAAACAAGGTTTCTAGGAATAACAGGTTGAAACAAAAAGGCCACTTGATAGCCCTTAAGAATAATAGTAATAAAAAAAAAAATATAAGTTTAAGAAAGATTCGTGTCATCAGACCAAAGCTAATTAACTTTTGTTATAATTGTGTCTACAAGTTTAATTGTTTTGTATCTCATTTATGTAATTAAAATAGATATGTAAAATAACAAGATTTCAAAATATTATATAATAGTCAATGTCAATTTAGGATTTTGTATAAAGAAAATGTTATTTACGTATGATTCTATCAAATTAAATTAACTAGTATATCATATTTATCATACTTTAGTTGAATAATATTAAGAAATAATTTATTTTTAGCTTAAAATAATCATATGACTATATAGATCTCACATGGTTTAATTTTATTAGTATTTAATGATAGAACCCTTTTGGTACAAATAAACCGAACATGTTTTTGGTTAATTTCAACTTAAACTGTATTCATTTTCGCAAGTTAGGACATTTGTTCTATAAACTTTTAAAAATATTTACGACTTATGAATTTGTTTTCAAAAATTAATTAACCAAACGAGTAACGACCTTTCAAAAGTTTTATGAATTTTCATTTAAGCAATGTTATGATTTATAAAAACCAATAGGAACAATCTGGTTGTAAGAGCTCTTTAAAATATTAGGTGGGGAATATTCTAATACTAATATTCATCAAAGATTAAAGAAAATAATAATAAATAAACATAATTTCGAATTATGTTTCAAAGATATATATTTAGGAGATTAACTTTATGATATATTAGTAAATTGTTTCAACCTGACAACAACAAACAACAACAACAACAATAATAATAATAATTAACTCTAACCGAATATAACTTTTATGTCAGATAATTGTGAACGGCCTTAAGCAAACTAGTATCGCTTTAGAATACAAAAAGGTACGGATCCTTACCCTATTCCTTGTTGTTTCATATACAATTGTTATAAACCCGTTGAATTAATATATCTAATTTAAAACTCATCACGTCTTTTGATTATCGATTCATTTGACAGTCTGTTGGATTCCTATTCTAATCATAACATTGGATTTAGCTTTCATGTCATGCGATAGTAATATGTTTAGTTGTACTCATTGTCTCATGTTCTAGTATATGTTACGTTTTGTTATGATAATATATTTGCGATAAGTTATGTGAATAAGACCATTTGTACTCTGATACCCTGAGTGTCGCTTCTCGTAGAGTGTCGCACGGGCATGTTGTTGCGGCATCGACATCATGTGCTCCTTCCGTGACGGAGAGATCAGTTCACGGCGTCCCTAGGTACAAGTGGGGTACAAAGCTACTAGGAGGCGTATGGATCGATCCTAGGATTTAAGTTAAGGAGGTGGATACCGGGTATGCCTACTCGCCATCTCGTGTGATAATTATGCAGGAGTAGCTACCTGTGTATTGTCACGTTTTAAGTTTGGCTCATGGGTACATCCGTATGATTTAAATTATGAAATTTCGTTACTTGCATCGTATCATTTTAACATAAAGTTCCATCCGGATAGCATTTCATATAAAGCATTATTTGTTATTTGAGCCTATTACTCCGTACTGAGCATTTGGCTCATTCCGTAAACTTCTTGTATGTACAGGTTCACAAGTTACTTCGGGCAGGGTAAAGAGAGAAGAATAAAGCCTAGAACTAAATCTGAAGATGTTAGTTAATCAAGTCGAATGTGTCCGCTTGTATATTAACCTTAAGTTTAGTAGTCGTGTGGTTGTATCCTTGTCAAATAAATAAATGGAATTATGACTTTTGTTTATGATACCACTGTTATTGTGACACGTCAGCCCTTCCGGGTTGGGGTGTTACACCGGAGCTCCAAGCGGACAAGCCGGTGGCGACTTGCGTTTGAAGGGCGTGCTCTAAAGGTATGTAACTTGATTCGTAACATTGGGTAGACTTTGATAATTGCATAAGTATAGTGAATTGTGGAATAAAGGTTGTCTTAATTTAAAGCGATAATGTTCGCTATATTGATTAATAAGACCAAGATTGGTTACAACTTGTTGGTAGTCATCATAATGGAGGATTCCGTAGATGAGCCAAACGGGTCGAATAATCAATTAATGCGTGGCGAATGCTTCGTGATATAGTAAATTGGTCTTTTGTTATTGTTGATAAACGACATATTAGAATACGAGAATTTAACATGTTGGTTTGTAAGAATGAGAAAATCCGAGAGTTTGGTTTGGGCTTTATAATTAAATCAGTCAAAACATAAACTTACAGTGACTACCGTAAGTTACGGTATCCACCGTAACTTACGGTAGAGATCAACAAGCTTTACGGTAGACCTCTACTGATTTACGGTAGACCAGAATCATCAAGTGACTACCGTAACTTACGGTAGATACCGTAAGTTACGGTAGAGCCCGAAAATTTTTGTAACTTTTTGCATATTATAGCAAATCGAATCCGTTTTGATCGTAGTTTCGATTATGTAATATTTCTAAGAACTCTAATACTAGTTTTTAATGTAAACATTTCAGTTTCTAGGTATTGCAAGAATACGGATGGCGGTCAAGCAAGTTTTTGAAGAACCGAACACAACTTTTGAAGCTTCCGCGATTTCATAACCTTGTTAAACAATGTTTCTATTTCTTTTGAATGTAAACAATTTACTAATCAGGTCATGAATGTTTTAATTAGTCGTTTGTTGACTAGTTTTGATTACTTGGAACTTTGTTTTGGTAACTATGTTTTAATTTAGACACCTTTTATATAAATCGTATGAAATATTATTAAATTCAAGTAATAATAAGACGGGTGTTACACCCCCTCAAACATAAAAACAGTTAGAGTCCGTGTCAGTGTCAGTCTAGATAGAGTCGTTAACGTAATTAGATAGAGTCTCTTGGGTTGGATACTCGGACTTACTTAGGCTATACTACATTGACCGGTACACTTTCCGGTTGTGT
>JARYGA010048444.1:0-44582 GCA_030545235.1 Helianthus tuberosus | reverse complement strand
TTATCCCATGAATCTGGTAGGATTCGATGTTGTTTTAGGAATGGACTTGTTAATAGCCAATAAAACTAGTATTTTATGTGATCAAAAGTTAATCCAAATAAATTCACCAAAAGGTAAAAAGATCACAATTAAAGGAGATAAGCTCTCTAGATCTACAAAATTCATATCTGTGATGAAAACTGCAAGTTGTATAAGAAAAGGTTCTGTAGTGTATTTGATTTCTATAATCACTAACACTAAAGGAAAAGAACTAAAAGATATTCCAGTAGTATCTCAGTTTTCAGATATTTTTCCAGAAGAATTACCAGGACTACCTCCGGACAGAGAAGTTGAATTCAGAATTCACTTAATACCATGAACGTCACCAATTGCCAAAGCACCTTACCGTTTAGCACCTGCAGAAATGCAAGAATTGAAGAAACAATTAGATGAATGATTGGAAAAAGGATTCATACAGCCAAGTTCGTCGCCATGGGGAGCGCCAATACTGTTCGTTAAAATGAAGGACGGCTCAATGCGTATGTGCATTGATTACCGTGAATTAAACGAAGTCACGATTAAGAATCGGTACCCATTACCGAGAATCGATGATCTGTTTGATCAGCTACAAGGAGCTTGATTTTTCTCAAAAATCGATTTAAGGTCAGGATATCATCAATTAAAAGTGCAGGAAGAGGATATTCCTAAAACTGCTTTTAGGACAAGGTATGGTCATTATGAATTCACTGTCATGCCATTTGGTTTAACCAATGCCCCAGCTGCATTTATGGACATGATGAACCGAATATGTAAGCCATATTTGGATAAATTCATAATTGTTTTTATAGATGATATTCTAATTTATTCTAAGAATAAAGAGGATCATGCAAGACATTTGCACGCACTTTTAAGTCTGTTAAGAAAGGAAAAACTTTATGCTAAGTTTTCAAAGTGCGAATTTTGGTTAGAACAGGTACAATTCCTTGGACATTTAGTCAATCATGAAGGAATTCATGTAGATCCAACAAAATTCGAGGCGATTATGAAATGGAAAACCCCTGAGTCACCAACCGAAGTTAGAAGTTTCTTAGGATTGGCAGGTTATTATAGAAGATTTATTAAAGATTTTTCTAGAATAGCCATTCCCTTAACTAAGCTAACTTGTAAAGCTATTAAGTTTGAATGGGGAATAAAACAAGAAGAAGCCTTTAGAATTCTTAAGCAAAGATTAACTCATACACCTATACTAGCATTACCAGAAGGAACTAAAGACTTCATAGTCTATTGTGATGCTTCTAGATTAGGTTATGGATGTGTGTTGATGCAACGTCAAAGGGTTATAGCTTATGCATCTAGACAACTTAAAAATCATGAAGAGAATTATTCAACCCATGATTTAGAATTAGGAGCTATAATTTTTTCTCTTAAAATTTGGAGACATTACCTTTACGGTAGTAAGTTTACCATATTTACTGATCATAAGAGTTTAAGGTATGTTTTCGGACAGAAGGAGTTGAATATGAGACAAAGACGCTGGATGAAATTTCTTAGTGACTATGATTGTAATATCCAGTATCATGAAGAAAAAACAAATATAGTGGCAGATGCTTTAAGTCGAAAATATCATGAAAAGCCAAAAAAGGTACGTTCTCTTAAATTAAATCTGCAAGTAGATTTAAATGATTAGATAAGAGAAGCACAAGAATCAGTAATTAAGGATGATTCTGAAAAATTAAAAGGTATGCTAAAAGATTTGGAACAAGGAACAGATGGAATTTGGAGGTTCCATAAAAAGAGAATGTGGATACCTAAATTAGGAAACCTGCGTAATCATATATTAGAAGAAGCTCATAAGTCTAAATATACGATGCATCCAGGAAGTGATAAAATGTATCAGGATTTAAGGAAAAATTTCTGGTGGATAGGAATGAAGAAGGACATAGCAATTTATGTTTCTAAATGTTTAACTTGCTCACAAGTTAAAGCTGAACATCAGAAACCCTCAGGTTTGTTACAACAATTAGAAATGCCGGTGTGGAAATGGGAATTAATAACAATGGATTTTGTTACTAAATTACCCAAAACAAGGAAAGGAAATGATACAATCTGGGTGATTGTAGATAGATTAACCAAGTCAGCTCATTTCTTACCAATGAAGGAAACAATTAGTATGGAACAATTATCTAAATTGTATGTAAATGAAATTGTTTCTTTACATGGTATTCCTTTATCAATTGTTTCTGACAGAGATAGTCGATTTACATCTCATTTTTGGTCAAGTTTCCAAAAAGCAATGGGAACCAAATTAAAATTAAGCACGGCTTATCACCCACAAACGGATGGACAAAGTGAAAGAACAATTCAGACAATGGAAGACATGCTTAGAGCTTGTGTAATTGACTTTGGAGGTAATTGGGACGATCACTTACCTTTAATAGAATTTTCTTATAATAACAGTTATCACACAAGTATCAATGCTGCACCATTCGAAGCACTTTATGGACGAAAGTGTCGAACCCCAGTCTGTTGGGCAGAAATTGGGGAACAGCAACTATCTGGACCTGAAATAGTGCAGGAAACAACTGATAAGATTATTCAAGTCAAGGAACGACTTAAAGCAGCACGTGATCGACAAAAGAGTTATGCTGATAACCGATGCAAGCCGTTAGAATTTCAAGTAGGAGATAAATTGTTGTTGAATGTCTCTCCTTGGAAAGGAGTGGTAAGATTCATCAAACGGGGAAAACTAAGTCCCAGGTATGTTGGACCTTTTAAAATTATTAGAAGAATAGGACCTGTAGCCTATCAGCTACAATTGCCAGAGGAAATGGCAGGAATACATGATGTGTTTCATGTATCTAATCTTAAAAAATGTTTAGCTGATGAATCACTGATAGTGCCTCATAAGGATATAGAGGTAAATGAACAACTCAAGTGTAACACCTCGAAAATTTACGTCCTATAATGTGTTGACACGTGTCATAGGTTTGAACGTGTGAAAGAATGTTCCTGAAGGACTAAAGTTGACAAACAGTGAAACTGTGTAAATATAAGGGTTCAAAGTGTCAACAATGAATAAATATACCTTGCAATAACCCTACATAATGTTTATAACCTAAAACGAATAGATCATGGATCATACGAAGCGAATTGTGAAAGAAAGTGAGAGATTACAAACTACAGGGGTTAATTGTGTCAACATGTTAAAGATATACCTCTGAGTGACCTTTTGACAAACCCGAAGCTTTGTAACGATTAAATATGCTCACTAGAATCTACCATAAAAATTTCACCAAGTTTCGTTATCGTATGAGCAAGTTGTGATAAAATTCGTGTGCAAGGGTTAGAATCGTCAACGTGGAAATTTAGGGCTTTTCGGGTGATCACAAAGTTACCCGAGGACTTGACAAAGTGGGTATAAGTCTTAAAGCCCCAAATATTAAATATCAAAGCTTCTTATGCAAGATTGGACTTGAAAACGACCTTTCGGGGGACTAGGGACCAAAGTGCAAACAAGAAAAACATTTTAACCTGATCAGAAGCCTCAGGCGGCCCGCCTGAGGATTAACAAAAACTAAAGCGGGCCGCTTGAGGACCCCAGATGCAGAAAACAACCTGATGCATGGACAGCTGCCTGTTCGTGCCATCTAACCGACTTTAAACATGGTTTTTCGATTCTATGGGCTGGTATATGCTAGTATACATCTTATAAAAGCCATATACATTCATCTTGATCATCCTACACTCATTTGGAATCAAATAAGAAAGATCAAAGTCCTTGTTAAAAGTCTCGTGTTCAACATACAAACACATATCAACTTCTGGACATCAAAGGAGCATACGGGTCATTCACAAGACTTCCATATCATCCATTAGACGTGTGTAAGTGCTCTTGATCCTTCTCGATTCAGTTTTACATCGTTTATAGCCTAGAAATCAAACCGTCGTAACTACGGTTTGACTTGGCGATAAATCACAAATGGTCCAGAGATTTGTCGAAACGAAAGTTGTTACGAGTTGGTAATCATATGAGTATTAAACCCCTAAAAGGGCTCCCACTGATTTTAATCCTAACTATGTCGTTTGACGAGTCAAACATGTTCCGAAAAAGTCAACAGAATCGTTTAATGCAAATTTAATGATCCAGAAGGCGTATAATCTGTTTTAACACTCATATAAACTGAAAATAAGTATAAAAACTTGTATACGCTTGTTTGATTCGACAACTTTCTATTTAGAACCGATTCGGAGCCGAGAGACGCAAAAGTTTGACTTTTGCGTTGACCTCAGTTCTGACCCGATTTATATAGGTTTAGACATGCCTTAAGGTTCCATTAGGACCTAGTTACTTGTGTGTATAAGCCTCTGCGTTTATACCACTCGAATCCCTAATCGTCCGATGTTTCCGTTAATCGCCTAAATATTGACCGTAATGCCCTTATGACCATCAAACGAGATTTTAGAAAATGTAAAAGTGCAAAAGTCTTTAATACTGATAATTGAACAAGTCTGCAAAATTTCACGTCAATCGGAAGTCTAGATTAGGAGTTATGCTTAATGGCGTATTTATAAAAATGTTTATTAATTAAACGACGCCATTAGCGTAAAGCCTATCTAAACTCAGTTTTGACACCAAATATTTTACCCACTGATGTTAAATAATATTTTAGGATTTTTAAAGATTTTTAATTATTTTTAGATTGATCATAAGCTTGGATTAGCGCCTTAATTCGGTTAATACCGAATTTACCCTTTTAGGCCATAAAACGAGTTTTACAAATCCAAATGGCGCCAATCCAATTGCTACTGATTTTAAATAATAATTATAGTATTTTGAGCCTGTTAAACTGACCTGGAAACTCAGAATTCTATTTTAAACCGTACGTCGCTTAAAACGGCGTTATACGCATATTATACGCGTAAGTTTATGTTTAAAAACATTTAGGAGAACCAGTAGGATTTTAATAGGATTTTAATACGCATATCTAAGCGTAAGCTTAACTAAAGACCCGTTAGGATTTTAATAGGTTATTATAAACCTTCGTTCCAGAATAGGAGAACCAGTAAAAGATACTTGCACTTGCTGATTTTGAACTATACTTGCTCAGGTAAATACTTTTAACTTATTTCCCTATACGGGCTTGGGTACGGTATATAAAATACCGCTTGGTCGGGCGTTGAATATTTAATCTTATTATGGTTAAATGATTGAGATGTCTCCGTTTAATTTGTTTTGTTGCTTAAAGCCTTTGGGGGGTTAATGACCGTGTCCCGGATATCCCTGGCATCATTTTACGAAATGGCCACGACCTTAGCACTCAGGTGTAGGCGTACACCTGTCAGTGTCTCATAACTAAAGTGGTGTGTTAATTGATCTTTAACCCGGCTCGATCCGGGCTACTGAACGCATAAGAAACATGTAAATCCTGTACAAGTTTATATATTTAAATAAGTATCCCAAGTTATAAAATATTATTTGTGCCTTGTGCCTTAAATGCATTTTCTTAAACTCTTTTCAAAATGAGTCGGTTGATTGTATTTACCAGTGTAAACTGACGTATTTTTCTTAAAAAGGTTAAGTGCAGGTACTACGCGAAATAGGCTGGCTTGTCTCCTAGCATCCACATTAAGTCTCGCCAGCTTGGATGTCATAAACTGTTGAACATTTGTTTTCCTTTTTATTTGAATCTACCTGTGGATTTATATTCGACTATTTGTAATACTTAAAATTACAATATCGTTTGGTTGAATTAAATCTATACTTTGCTTCCGCTGTGCATTTAAATATTGTGTTGTTTGACTATTATGTTGCCAACCACGTCACGATACTCCCCTACCGGGCCCACCGGTAACACGTGGAAATTTGGGGTGTGACAGGTTGGTATCAGAGCCAACACTGAGTGAATTAAACACTAACCTTTTGTGTTTAATCTCAGTTACACAATTGCACATTCCTAAATCTTCGAGTCTAGACAAAGAACTTAGGAATGATCCAAATTGTTCGAATTTTTATTTAATTAAATTTTTGTCCTTTATTTTTCCTTGTTATTACCTTGTGTATTTTAACAGGTACAATAATGCCGCCAAGAATTAGACGAGGTAGTCGAGGAAAGGAGCCAGCTAGTGCCCCTAACGACCATGAGGCAGGGCCTTCATATCGACGAACTTCTTCTACAAGGAATGACGAAACGAGGGAGCTATGGAGGACCTATGAAGACGATGCCAGACGATCTTTTTCGCACGCCTCAACGCCTCCATATCATGATTCCTATGGGCCTCAGTCAGAGAACGAACCCCACAACCCGCAACATTTCTTCAGCGACCCTACTCCTGTATTTCAGGGTCAGTTTAACCCAGCAGAGTACCTACCCGAAAACGTGGGCTTTAACCCACTAGGGCCGGAGGATCACTTTTCTGGTGATCAAGATATGGACGAGGACACAGATCCCGTCGAGGCTTCAACTGGATCACGGAACCATCCTTTTTCAATCTCTGATGGTTCATCTTACCACGGACCACCCTACGAAGGTCCGGATAGTCACATGGCACGGTTCGAACGGTGTGAGTGGTATTATACCCCATCTGAACACTCATCGTCTCACCATACACCATCTCACGATACACCGTCTCACCATACACCGTCTCACCATACACCGTCTCATTCCGCATCTCATCAGCAACAACAGCAACAAGATCCCTCTGGGGATCCCCATTTCGAGGCAGTCACGCCACCGCCTCCACCGCCGCCAGTTTATGTAGAACCTCCAGAACCGCCGAGACGTAGGAGGACTGGCCCGCGGATGTCAGTACGACCAGTGGGAGTTCATATCACCACTCCTCAACACTCTAGCGGTAGCCATTATCCGCCTACTCATGGAGTCCCACAGATGGGGGGACCTTCTGTCCCAGTTTCGGAGGTGAATTCAGCACCTATTGTACCGCCATCACCGGGTTTTGGCCACCCAATACCTGCTTATACTGCTCCGGCAGCTTACAACCCTTATGGACCGCCAGCATACCATAATTATAATTATGCCGAGGCCGACCCCTACCTAGTGGCAGCAAGCTACCAAGCCCATAATAATCCTGAGGGACCATACGGACCCCCTTGGGGAATGGGATACCCAACTCAGGGGTATCAAGCACCTGTTCAGCCGCCACCACATTACCAGCCACCACGGGCTCCTCCACCTGAGCAGGAGGAACTCCGTCGAAGACTGGCCAAAGTGGAGCGAGACTTCCAGAAGGAACGTAGGAAGAATGAGGGATTTATGAGTGGCTTGGCAAACTTGCTTAAGGGAAAGAAGAAAAGGGATCGTTAATTCCCAATATATATTGTTGTACTTCCTTGTTTAAATCAAGTCCCTACGTGGACATTTATTTATGTGTGTATGTAGTCCCTGCGCGGACATCTATCTTGTACTTAGTCCCTACGTGGACTTGTCTCTAGTAGTCCCTGCGTGGACATTTACTTTTGTAGACCGTCCCTGTGAGGACATGTATTATATGTATAGCTCCTGCGTGGGCATCTGTTTCTGTGAAAAGTCCCGTTTAGGGCAAAATGTACTACTTTTAGTTTAATGGAATGTAAGTTTATAAATTTCATATTTTCCATGTTATGCATAATTAAAAGATATATGAAATAAATAAATCAAAATCATTCCTTTTTAAAGTCAATCTGCCTATGTTATTTTTAAGGATCTTAAAAGTATAACCTAGCCTGCATGTCATTCTAAAGACCTGGCCCAGATGGTAAAACTAGTTAAAAAGATTCAAATCCTTGTTAACATCTGAAAACATGTTAACATTCCTGGCAGACACGATTCGTGTTATTATTATATATGAATCTTTTCAAAGATTCTAAACCCAAATAAATGATCTCTGAATCATGGGTTAAATCATTAATAAATATGATCAGTTCTTTTTACCATCCATTGGTAATGGAATGCCTACGGGCCCTTCTCATTTTCATATGAGACAAAAGACAGTATTAGTCTATGACCCTGTCTGATAAAGGTAATGAATCTTGTTCAAACCTTTATGCTTTGATTCTCTGAAATCATAGCTTATAACCTAAATTGTCCCAGTGACTAGGCCTTATGTGCTAATAAAACTGTTATTGTTTTATAATTAGGATAAATTATATTAGAAGTCCTAAATAAATGTGAGTAATAAATTCACCATATATGGTCTATGTTACCACGGTTAATAAAAATTGCCATAAAAGACAATTCTATAATAAACTCACCAATAAGTTATTGCCAATGTGTTACAGTTCAAGATACATGGCAGATTCAAACGAGGTCAACAGTCACCCAGGGATAGTAAATGATAATGCCCAGGTAAACGTAGCAGGTGCAGAGTTGCAAGCTATGATAGACAATGCAGTTAATAGAGCTATGGATAGACAGCACCATGGATCAAGTGGTACCCATACGAGGACCCATTCTGCATCACACACTAGAACACCCTCCAGGACCCACACTGCCCACAACAGTAACTCTCACCACTCCTCGAATCAAAGGAGTAATCCATCCCAAAGAGCCCTACAGAACCAAGAACCTCGTAATAGGGGTTGCACCTATAAATACTTCGTGTCGTGCAAACCCAGAGACTTCAATGGGGAAAAAGGAGCTGTTGATTGCATGACGTGGATGGATGAAATGGATACTGTGGTGGATATTAGTGGTTGCCATAATAGGGACATAGTGAAGTTTGTCTCGCAGTCTTTCAAAGGAGAAGCCTTAGCCTGGTGGAGATCTTTGATCCAAGCCACAGGGAAAGTCCCGTTATACAACATGACATGGGAAGAGTTCATGGCACTCATCAAGGAGAATTTCTGCCCTCAACATGAGGTTGAGAGAATTGAATCTGACTTCCTGGCACTGGTCATGAAAAACTTGGACTGTCAGGCCTACCTTACTACTTTCAATACTTTGTCAAGGTTGGTCCCTTATCTGGTGACTCCGGAGCCTAAACGTATAGCTCGTTTTATCGGGGGTTTGGAACCGGAGATCAAAGCAAGTGTAAAAGCTTCCAGACCAACCACTTTTCGGTCAGTAACGGACATATCGTTATCTCTGACCTCAGATGCTGCCAGGCTGAGGTCACTGAGGAAAACTGATACGGAGAAAAGAAAGCGTGAGGATGACAACTCACGGCGTTCAGATAAGAAGCAGAAGGGAAACAATGACTCTAAGAAGGGGTCAGGATTCAAGGGAGACGGTCAGCAGTCGGGTGAAAAACCCAAATGCAAAATCTGCAAGAGGCAGCACTTTGGAAAGTGCAGGTTTGAATCCAACTCACAATCACAATCGAAACCTTTTGCTTGTGGGTTATGCAAATCCAGGGAACACAAAACCCTGGATTGCAAGAAGATAAAGGATGCGACCTGCTATGGTTGCAATGAAAAGGGGCATATCAAGTCCAACTGCCCAAAATCTGCAAGGAAGAATGAAGAGGGGAAGAAGACCAATGCTAGGGTCTTCAGAATGGATGCTAAGGAAGCCGTCAAGGATGACAAAGTGATAACAGGTACCTTTCTCGTAAATGATGTTTATGCGAGAGTGTTATTTGATTCAGGCGCTGATAAGTCGTTTGTAGATAATAAGTTTTGTGAATTATTGAAACTACCTGTTAGAACTTTAAGTGTGAAGTATGAGGTGGAACTAGCAGATGGCACTTTAGAAACCGCTTCAACTTTATTAGATGGATGTTTTATATCCATTAGGAATCACTCTTTTCCTTTGTCCTTACTTCCCTTTAAGTTAGCCGGCTTTGACATAGTATTGGGTATGGACTGGTTATCGCATAACCAGGCCCAGATTGTATGCAATAAGAAGCAAGTGATGATCAAGACTCCGTCTGGTGAATCACTTACTATCCAGGGAGATACCCAGTATGGGCTACCCGAGAAGATGTCTATACTCAAGGATTCTAAGTGTTTAAAGAAAGGTTGTGTCATCTACATGGCGCAAGTGATTATAGATGAGCCGAAGCCCAAGATTGGGGATATACCCGTCGTTTCTGAATACCCTGATGTTTTTCCTGAAGAACTTCCTGGTTTACCACCAGAGAGACAAGTAGAATTCAGAATTGACATTATTCCTGGATCAGCACCAGTTGCAAGGGCGCCTTATAGGTTGGCACCAACAGAAATGAAGGAATTAAGAACGCAGCTAGATGAATTGCTAGCCAAGGGTTTCATCAAACCTAGTTCGTCTCCTTGGGGAGCACCAGTTTTATTTGTCAAGAAGAAGGATGGGTCGATGCGTCTGTGCATCGACTACCGCGAGCTTAATAAGGTTACCATCAAGAATAGGTATCCTTTGCCCAGAATCGACGATTTGTTCGATCAACTTCAAGGGGCAAGTTTCTTCTCGAAGATTGACTTGAGGTCAGGCTACCATCAATTGAAGGTGAGAGATGCAGACGTACACAAGACTGCATTTAGGACTCGTTATGGTCATTACGAGTTCCTAGTGATGCCTTTCGGGCTCACTAATGCACCGGCCGCATTCATGGATCTCATGAATCGCGTTTGCAAGCCGCACCTAGATAAATTCGTCATCGTTTTCATCGATGATATTCTCATCTACTCAAGGAATCAAGCCGACCACGAGAAGCATCTTCACTGCATTTTGGAACTACTTCATAAAGAGAAGCTCTATGCCAAGTTCTCAAAGTGTGAATTCTGGCTTCGAGCAGTCCAATTTCTTGGGCATGTTGTTAGTGAACATGGTATTCAAGTAGATCCTGCTAAAGTTGAAGCTGTCATGAATTGGCATGAGCCAAAGACGCCTACAGAAATTCGTAGCTTCCTAGGTTTGGCAGGATACTATAGGCGATTCATAGAAAACTTCTCAAGGATTGCTGCACCCCTGACTTCGCTGACACGTAAGAAGATTAAGTTTGACTGGGGTCCTAAGCAGCAGGAATCCTTCGATATTCTGAAACAAAAGTTGAGCAATGCTCCAGTACTGACATTGCCTGATGGAATAGAGGAGTTTGTAGTTTATTGTGATGCATCACACACTGGGATGGGATGTGTGCTTATGCAGAAAGGCAAAGTCATTGCCTATGCTTCACGTCAGTTAAAGGTGCACGAAAAGAATTACACCACCCACGACTTGGAGTTGGGTGCCGTTGTATTTGCACTAAAACTGTGGAGGCACTATTTGTATGGAATCAAATGTGTGATCTATTCTGATCACAAAAGCCTTCAACATTTGTTCAACCAGAAGGACTTGAACATGAGGCAACGTCGTTGGATGGAAACTTTGAATGATTACGATTGTGAAATAAGATACCATCCCGGCAAGGCGAATGTAGTCGCCGATGCCTTGAGTCGAAAAGAAAGGGTGAAACCCATCCGAATCAATGCCAAGAGCATGGAATTAAAGAACAGCTTGATAGAAAGGTTGTTAGCTGCACAGAAAGAAGCTGTGTTGGAAGCTAACTATCCTAACGAAAAGCTAGGAGTAACTGAGGAGCAGTTATCTCTTAGTAAGGATGGAATTCTTAGATTGAATGGACGGATATGGGTTCCAATTTATGGAGGACTCCGAGATGTTATCCTCCAGGAAGCCCACAGCTCTAAATATTCTGTTCATCCTGGAGCTGATAAAATGTACCATGATCTTAGGGCAAATTATTGGTGGATAGGCTTGAAAAAGTCTGTAGCTACCTATGTAGCTAAATGCTTGACGTGTGCGCAAGTTAAGGCAGAACATCAAAAACCGTCAGGTTTGCTACAACAGCCTGAACTTCCTACTTGGAAGTGGGAAATGGTAACTATGGATTTTATCACCAAGTTACCCAAGACAAGGAAAGGAAATGACACCATCTGGGTGATAGTTGACCGACTGACTAAGTCAGCACATTTCCTACCCATTAAGGAGACCTACAACTCCGATATGTTAGCCCAACTGTACGTTGATAAGATTGTAGCCTTACATGGCATACCTGTAGCTATTATCTCTGACCGAGATACTAGATACACATCACATTTTTGGAAAAGTTTCCAACAATCTTTGGGCACACGTTTGAACTTTAGTACGGCTTACCATCCACAGACAGACGGTCAGAGTGAGCGTACTATTCAAACGTTGGAAGACATGCTACGAGCATGTGCAATCGATTTGGGAGGCAGCTGGGATAAGAACCTGCCATTAATCGAATTCTCCTACAACAATAGCTACCATACCAGCATCAAGGCTGCGCCTTTTGAGGCATTATACGGTAGAAAGTGTAGATCACCAGTTTGTTGGGCGGAAGTTGGAGAAGTCCAGTTATCAGGACCAGAGATCGTGTTCGAAACGACGGACAAGATTGTCCAGATTCGAAACAATCTCCAAGCTGCCCGGAATAGGCAGAAGATTTATGCTGACCCAAATCGTAAGGATCTTCACTTCGAAGTAGGTGAAAAAGTCCTACTTAAAGTGTCACCCTGGAAGGGAGTGATGCGATTTGGTAAGAAAGGTAAGCTAAGCCCGAGATACATAGGACCTTTCGAGGTTATCGAACGTGTCGGGTCAGTTGCCTACAAGTTAAACTTACCTGAAGAGCTCAGTAGTATACACAATGTGTTCCACATCTGCAATCTGAAGAAGTGTTTCGCTGACTCCGCTGACGAATCAGTGGTTATACCCTATACAGATGTGCAGATCGATGAGAGCTTGAAATTTGTGGAAAAACCTTTGTCGATCGAAGATCGACAGGTGAGGAAGCTTCGAAGGAAGCATATACCTTTTGTAAAGGTCAAATGGGATGCCCGTAGAGGTCCCGAATACACGTGGGAGGTTGAATCCACGATGAAGGAAAAGTACCCTTACTTATTTCAGTAAATCTCGGGTCGAGATTTCTTTTAAGGGGGTGAGGATGTAACACCTCGAAAATTTACGTCCTATAATGTGTTGACACGTGTCATAGGTTTGAACGTGTGAAAGAATGTTCCTGAAGGACTAAAGTTGACAAACAGTGAAACTGTGTAAATATAAGGGTTCAAAGTGTCAACAATGAATAAATATACCTTGCAATAACCCTACATAATGTTTATAACCTAAAACGAATAGATCATGGATCATACGAAGCGAATTGTGAAAGAAAGTGAGAGATTACAAACTACAGGGGTTAATTGTGTCAACATGTTAAAGATATACCTCTGAGTGACCTTTTGACAAACCCGAAGCTTTGTAACGATTAAATATGCTCACTAGAATCTACCATAAAAATTTCACCAAGTTTCGTTATCGTATGAGCAAGTTGTGATAAAATTTGTGTGCAAGGGTTAGAATCGTCAACGTGGAAATTTAGGGCTTTTCGGGTGATCACAAAGTTACCCGAGGACTTGACAAAGTGGGTATAAGTCTTAAAGCCCCAAATATTAAATATCAAAGCTTCTTATGCAAGATTGGACTTGAAAACGACCTTTCGGGGGACTAGGGACCAAAGTGCAAACAAGAAAAACATTTTAACCTGATCAGAAGCCTCAGGCGGCCCGCCTGAGGATTAACAAAAACTAAAGCGGGCCGCTTGAGGACCCCAGATGCAGAAAACAACCTGATGCATGGACAGCTGCCTGTTCGTGCCATCTAACCGACTTTAAACATGGTTTTTCGATTCTATGGGCTGGTATATGCTAGTATACATCTTATAAAAGCCATATACATTCATCTTGATCATCCTACACTCATTTGGAATCAAATAAGAAAGATCAAAGTCCTTGTTAAAAGTCTCGTGTTCAACATACAAACACATATCAACTTCTGGACATCAAAGGAGCATACGGGTCATTCACAAGACTTCCATATCATCCATTAGACGTGTGTAAGTGCTCTTGATCCTTCTCGATTCAGTTTTACATCGTTTATAGCCTAGAAATCAAACCGTCGTAACTACGGTTTGACTTGGCGATAAATCACAAATGGTCCAGAGATTTGTCGAAACGAAAGTTGTTACGAGTTGGTAATCATATGAGTATTAAACCCCTAAAAGGGCTCCCACTGATTTTAATCCTAACTATGTCGTTTGACGAGTCAAACATGTTCCGAAAAAGTCAACAGAATCGTTTAATGCAAATTTAATGATCCAGAAGGCGTATAATCTGTTTTAACACTCATATAAACTGAAAATAAGTATAAAAACTTGTATACGCTTGTTTGATTCGACAACTTTCTATTTAGAACCGATTCGGAGCCGAGAGACGCAAAAGTTTGACTTTTGCGTTGACCTCAGTTCTGACCCGATTTATATAGGTTTAGACATGCCTTAAGGTTCCATTAGGACCTAGTTACTTGTGTGTATAAGCCTCTGCGTTTATACCACTCGAATCCCTAATCGTCCGATGTTTCCGTTAATCGCCTAAATATTGACCGTAATGCCCTTATGACCATCAAACGAGATTTTAGAAAATGTAAAAGTGCAAAAGTCTTTAATACTGATTATTGAACAAGTCTGCAAAATTTCACGTCAATCGGAAGTCTAGATTAGGAGTTATGCTTAATGGCGTATTTATAAAAATGTTTATTAATTAAACGACGCCATTAGCGTAAAGCCTATCTAAACTCAGTTTTGACACCAAATCTTTTACCCACTGATGTTAAATAATATTTTAGGATTTTTAAAGATTTTTAATTATTTTTAGATTGATCATAAGCTTGGATTAGCGCCTTAATTCGGTTAATACCGAATTTACCCTTTTAGGCCATAAAACGAGTTTTACAAATCCAAATGGCGCCAATCCAATTGCTACTGATTTTAAATAATAATTATAGTATTTTGAGCCTGTTAAACTGACCTGGAAACTCAGAATTCTATTTTAAACCGTACGTCGCTTAAAACGGCGTTATACGCATATTATACGCGTAAGTTTATGTTTAAAAACATTTTGACACATAAGACTTAACATCAAATGTTATAACCTGTTTAAATAAACCATTTTACTGATGTAACCAGACCCGGTTCACAGAAACCTAATTAAATCCTTTTATAATCTTTAAAATGACCAAAATACCCCTACGGGGCTTATTAAGAGATTAAACTCGTTTGGGGCGTCACGGGTGATATCCTACTGATATCACAACTTATTTAAGGCATGTTAACTTAGGAAACCTGTTTAGGACTCTTACGGATACCCGTTACGCTTCATGCGCGTTCGGTTCGGTTTATGTAACTAGTTTACATAAATTAGCCGAAACGGGTCAAACCTTATCGGTTTTGTCTCAAAATCCAGAATGTGTATCATATACCCATATTAAGAAAGTATTCAAACTTGTCGGGTCTAAATCACATTCTATCCGGTCTTCGCTTAATCATGCGTATGAACCGTATCTTTAAAACTAATCGGTCTAAGCGTAAGCTTAACTAAAGACCCGTTAGGATTTTAATAGGTTATTATAAACCTTCGTTCCAGAATAGGAGAACCAGTAAAAGATACTTGCACTTGCTGATTTTGAACTATACTTGCTCAGGTAAATACTTTTAACTTATTTACCTATACGGGCTTGGGTACGGTATATAAAATACCGCTTGGTCGGGCGTTGAATATTTAATCTTATTATGGTTAAATGATTGAGATGTCTCCGTTTAATTTGTTTTGTTGCTTAAAGCCTTTGGGGGGTTAATGACCGTGTCCCGGATATCCCTGGCATCATTTTACGAAATGGCCACGACCTTAGCACTCAGGTGTAGGCGTACACCTGTCAGTGTCTCATAACTAAAGTGGTGTGTTAATTGATCTTTAACCCGGCTCGATCCGGGCTACTGAACGCATAAGAAACATGTAAATCCTGTACAAGTTTATATATTTAAATAAGTATCCCAAGTTATAAAATATTATTTGTGCCTTGTGCCTTAAATGCATTTTCTTAAACTCTTTTCAAAATGAGTCGGTTGATTGTATTTACCAGTGTAAACTGACGTATTTTTCTTAAAAAGGTTAAGTGCAGGTACTACGCGAAATAGGCTGGCTTGTCTCCTAGCATCCACATTAAGTCTCGCCAGCTTGGATGTCATAAACTGTTGAACATTTGTTTTCCTTTTTATTTGAATCTACCTGTGGATTTATATTCGACTATTTGTAATACTTAAAATTACAATATCGTTTGGTTGAATTAAATCTATACTTTGCTTCCGCTGTGCATTTAAATATTGTGTTGTTTGACTATTATGTTGCCAACCACGTCACGATACTCCCCTACCGGGCCCACCGGTTACACGTGGAAATTTGGGGTGTGACATCAAGTTTGTAGAAAGACCTCTACAAATTGAAGATAGGAAAATCAAGAATCTCAAACATAAAAGACTAGTTCTAGTCAAAGTGAAGTGGGAATCCAAAAGAGGACCTGAGTACACATGGGAACTCGAGTCAGAAATGAAGAGGAAATATCCGCACTTGTTTCAATAGAACTCGAGGACGAGCTCTAAAACAAGGTGGGGAGAATGTAACAAACCTCGGTAAAAATCAATACCCTTATAATATTTCCGACTTTTTAATATACTATAAAATATCTCCATATGTCTTATATCATACCCCGTATGCGAAAACCGAGCCCAAATTATGTTATAATTTATAAAAATAAAATAAAAATATGAAATATAAGTTGAGGCGGGCCGCCTAGACCCACCCCAACATATCAAGCGGGCCGAATTAGGACCAGAGTTTGACTCCGCTGACTTCTTTAGTTAATGCGGGCCGCTTGAACTAAAGCTTATACTAATGCGGGCCGCGCGGCCTCATAACACGCGATTTCACCAGAGGTCGACACGTGTCGACATCGTGTCAAGTCTACTAGCTGACTGGTCAAAGCTATAGGTGGACGCGGGCCGCCTGAGGGTTAGCCTTATCGGAAGTGGGCCGCGTGGAGACCAGATTTCACAACTATAAATAGAACGCATCAGTTTACATTTTCCGTCGCTCACTTTTCATTTCTCAATCTCAAATTCTGTAGTAGAGGCATTATAGTTGGGTACTATACCCCTAATTAGCGAGGTTCTGCTCCATTGTAAGTATTATAACCCAGGTTTCATAACAGTTACGCTGCCCGATTGATTTAGGGTTCCGTAATAACTGTCGTGGTTCTGCCCGACGTAGTTATTGGAATACCGTCTCGGGGAGGGTATTATTAATAATTTCAAAGGGTTATGGTACTAATCAATGTACATTTGTGTAAATTATAGATTATAGCCAGGAAACCCTTACGAAAAGCCTAAGACAGCAATGTGAGTTTATCCTCTTTTTGTTAATGTTTTTGGAATGTTTTACAAAACCTTAAATGTTTTACAATGTGATTAAGCGGTGATTGAGTCTTTGTAGTTCTTCAATTACTGCCGGTATTATGGGGTTTTGTATACAAAATTTACTACGAGTAGTAGTAAGTCTGAATGACAGTGCATTACCATTGGACGACGAGTTAGCCAATGGGTAATTTGACCATAGCCATAGATCCGGTCGAGTGGCAAATACTGAATGAGTAATTGTGTAGAAAGAAACAATGTGATTGCTCTCAATACTGTTTTAATTGATAAAATGTTTCTTGATTAAACTGGGATTCACTCACCAGTATTTCTGACTGACAAATGTTTTTAAAACACGTTACAGGTAACACAATGTGAACAGCCAATTAATGAAAAGCCAGCTGGAGAGCACTGAAGGCTTGGGAAAATGTGGCTATAAAAGTTACCTAATAAACGATGTTTTTAAATTCAATAAAATAGGGTTTGTCCCTATAAATGTATTGTAATAAGAAACTTGGGTTTTGCCCATGTATTTATTAATATCAAGTATGGTGGTTTTACTCTGATAAACATTTCCTAACTACGGTCCTGATGTAAATTCCGCTGCGAGACTAAATAAACTGATACCACCAAAATCTGTGATCACGTCCGCCCGTTCCCGGGGATCAGGGATCGGGGGTTGTGACAATAGTAATTTACCAAGCCAGGGAAAGAACGTAACTCAGGTACCTTGGTTGGTCGCTCCCATGCTTAAATTGCTTTAATCTTGGCTTCGTCCATCATGAGTCGACCCTCCTTGATTTTATGGCCCAAGAATTCAACTTCCTCTTTGGCGAACGAGCATTTTTCCAACTTAACATAGAGCTCGTTCTCACGTAGTACCTGAAAAACCTGCCGCATATGCTCCACGTGCTTCTTTAGTGTGCGGCTATAGACGACGATGTCATCCAAGTATACCACCACGAATTTATCGAGGAAGGGGTGGAAGAGTTTATTCATAAGATTGCAAAAAGTTGCTGGGGCATTAGTAAGACCAAAAGGCATCACCAAGAATTCGTATGAGCCATACCTTGTGATGCACGTTGTTTTTGCTTCATCCCCTTCGGCAATTCTTACTTGATAGTAGCCCGAACGCAAATCCAATTTTGAAAAGTACCTAGCATTGCCAAGTTGATCGAACAAATCAGCAATAAGAGGAATTAGGTACTTATTCTTTACCGTGATTTTGTTAAGTGCCCGGTAATCAATGCACATTCGGAGGGACCCATCCTTCTTCTTTTAGAATTGTACCGGGGCACCATATGGGGCTTTTGATGGGCGAATATAACCAGCATCCAACAACTCCTTAAGTTGTTTGCGTAACTCTTCCAGTTCTGGTGGTGGCATGCGATATGGGGCCTTGGCTGGCGGTTTAGAACCCGGCTCCAGCTCGATCTCATGATCAACTTATCTTCGGGGTGGAAGTTTCTTGGGTAGTTGAGCTGGCATGACATCCTTGAATTCTTCTAACACTTTCTTGATCACCATCGGTACTACATCATTGGGCCTTTCCTCATCGATCTTTGCTACCGCCAAGTAGCATGGTTCCTTCTTGTTGTATCCTTTCTTGAACTGTATGGCTGAAAGGATCTTTGATCCGTTCTTCGACCGACGCTCCATGCGTACCATACAAACCTTCCCTTCATCAAGGATACATAAAGAGTTAGCAATTGGCACAAGAAGAGCCCGCACCTTGTAGAAGAATTCCAACCCAAGTATGATCTTGAAATCGTCCATTTCCACTACTGAGAAGTCGACGTGCCCGGTCCATTCACCAATGCGAACCTAAATATTTTTGGCCTTCCCATGTATTGGTTTGGCACTAGTATTAACCGTCTTTATTGCCCCGCTTCCTTTAACAAAGTTTATACCAAGTCGCCTTGCCTCTTCAATAGACATGAAGTTGTGTGAAGCACCAGTATCGACAAGGGCCCGGACCTGGTTCCCTTGAATGTTAGCTTGGACAAATTGCAGCCCTTTAGTTGGTGACGGACTTTCTTCCAATTTGGCCTTGATTGCGGTTAGTACTTGCATCGATCCCATGCAAGCATCTTCTTCTTCATGACAACCTTCTGCTTGGGCAAGCATGGCATGTAAGCTGGCTCTCTTGGGGCAGTCTCGAGCGAAATGTGACCCGTCACATATGAAGCACTTATTATCTTTGCTTAAGGGCTTTTTATCTCGGGCCTTCCATTGTGGTGGAGACTTACGTGTTGTGCTTTCTTTGGTTTGGGCTAATTTTTCTCCCCCACCTTTCTCATGGCTACCCTTGCGGTCTTTGTTCCTAGATTCTCTTCGACTATAATCAGTTAAGCCCTCGGCTATAGCGATTGCCGAAGAGAGATCTTGGACACCGCGTCTTTCCAATTCAGTTTTGGCCCAAGCTTGTAAGCCATCGAGAAAATAGAAGAGAGAATCTTTGTCGGACATATCCGGAATTTCAAGGACAAGTGTAGTAAACTCTTTAATATAGTCCTTGATAGTGCCGGTTTGTTTCAACTTCCGCAGCCGGCTCTTAGCTTCATTTTCCGCATTCTCCGGATAGAATTGCTTCTTAATTTCTCTAATAAAATCAGCCCAAGTGTTAAGGATACACGTACCTTTTTCAATCTCGGCGTGCTTACGTCGCCACCACAAGCTCGCGATTTCTTTTAAATAGAGTGACTGTTTTGATTTTCGTGGCATCATCAGTCACATTTACACCTTCGAAGTATCGTTCCATCTCCCATAAGAAATCGTCAACAGCCCTTGCTTCCCATTTGCCAACGAAGGGTGTTGGTTTTGGTACTTCGATTCTTGGAGTGAAACTCACAAAGCTACTTCCAGTTGAAACCACGGCCCTGCTACAATCGTTTACTTTAGTTTCCAGACCAAGAAGGCTTCCGTGCATATCCATTGATAAGTCATCCATGTCTTTGCGAAGTTTATGGATTGCTTTCTCCGTAGCCTCTTTGATGCTTTCATTTACTTTCAGCTGAAACTCAGTTTGAAACAGCTCTATTCTAGCCTTTAAGTCATCGCGAAGGTCACTAAAGCTTGTCTCCAACTCATCCAAGCGTTGTAGTGCGCCATCGACTTGAGCTCCGAGTCCGGTCATCGCGGTCTCCATATCAGCAACCCGTTTCTCCAAGGTCTTGTCCTTAGATGTACCACGATGTTTCCTTCCTCCATGGGGTGTTTCATCCCATCCACGAGTCTCATCAACAACAATATTGATGCCTACTCCTTTGTTGCCCGTATCAGCCATTTCCCAGCAAATCGACGTGCTCTGATACCACTTGTCAAGGAGTTAGTCCTTCAACCCACGTGCGGCTCTTAGTCACCATGCTAAGATCAGCCTTGACACCAACTTGTAACTCGATTCAATGACTTGAACAAAGGGAACAAAGATTTTGAATAAAAGGAACACTCGTATTGCTTTGAGAACTCTTTACAAAGGATGCTTTTTTACAATGTGGAAGGTGATTTACAAATGAGCCAACATCACCTATTTATACTAGTTGCTTATGGATCTAGATTATTCCTAATCTAGATATTTCTAAGTATAAATATCTAAGATATTTACATGGATTAATCTAGAAAGATTAAGGAAAATATCCAAGATATTTTCCTAAGAATTCTCTAGTCTTTAAAGATATTTTTGAGCCTTAAATCCAGAATCTTCTAAGGAAAAATCTGCCATGGAAGTCCCTTGATGCTGGTAGAAAATTCCGGAATCCCGAGAGTTGCGATCTGAATTTTGGCGGGCTGTGACACAATGCCCTCCTTATATAGGGCCTGATTTTGGTTTCCTTGCGGCCCGCGTAAGATGAGGCTAAGGCCTACGCGGCCCGCGTAGTAGGTCTGTAGGGCCTAGCATGGCCTGGTCAGCGTTATAGGGTCGACATGGGTGACGACACATGGCGGCACCGGGTGCCGCCCTGACTTCAAGTTGTCGCGGCCCGCGTAAGATGTTGCCAATGGCTACACGGCCGGCGAGCGACTGTATTTTCTGATTTTTATTTTATTTTTAATGCTATATCATATTTTGGGCTCAGTTTTCACATACGGGGTGCATTTTAGGTCATATAGGAATATTTTAATATATATTAGGGCGTCAGAAAAATTCAGGAGGGTTGTTATATCCTCCCCACCTTATTTTGGAGCTCGTCCTCGAGATCTACTGGAACAAGTGTGGATATTTCCTTTGCATTTCTGATTCAAGTTCCCATGTGTACTCTGGTCCTCTTTTGGAGTCACATATCACTTTGACCAGAACTAATCTCTTGTGCTTGAGGTTCTTAACTTTCATGTCTTCAATCTGTAGAGGCCTCTCTACAAATTTAAGTTGTTCATTTGCCTCTATGTCCTTAAGAGGTACCATCAGTGATTCATTAGCTAAGCATTTCTTGAGATTAGATACATGAAAGACATCATGTATTCCTGCCATTTCCTCTGGCAGTTGTAGCTGATAGGCTACAGGTCCTATTCTTTTAATAATCTCAAAAGGTCCAACATACCTAGGACTTAGCTTTCCCCTTTTGATGAATCGTACAACTCCTTTCCAAGGAGAGACTTTCAACAACACTTTGTTTCCTACCTGAAATTCTAACGGCTTGCGTCTGTTATCTGCATAACTCTTTCGTCTATCAGGTGCTGCTTTCAGTCGTTCCTTTACTTGAATGATCTTGTCAGTTGTTTCTTGCACTATCTCAGGTCCAGATAGATGCTTTTCTCCAATTTCTGCCCAACAGACTGGGGTTCGGCACTTTCGTCCATAAAGTGCTTCGAATGGTGCAGCATTGATACTTGTGTGATAACTGTTATTATAAGAAAATTCTATTAATGGCAAGTGCTCATCCCAATTACCTCCGAAATCAATTACACAAGCTCTAAGCATGTCTTCCATTGTCTGAATTGTCCTTTCGCTTTGTCCGTCCGTTTGAGGATGGTAAGCTGTGCTTAGATTTAATTTGGTTCCCATTACTTTTTGGAAACTTGTCCAAAAATGAGAGGTAAAATGGCTATCCCTATCAGAAACAATTGATAAAGGAATTCCATGTAATGAAACTATTTCATTTGCATACAATTTAGCTAACTGTTCCATACTGAAAGTTTCCTTCATGGGTAGGAAATGAGCTGACTTAGTTAGCCTGTCTACAATCACCCAAATTGTATCATTACCTTTTCTTGTTTTGGGTAATTTGGTAACAAAATCTATTGTTATCAATTCCCATTTCCAAACTGGCATCTCTAACTGCTGTGATAAACCTAAGAGTTTCTGATGTTCAGCTTTGACTTGTGAACAGGTTAAACATTTAGAAACATAAGCTGCTATATCATTTTTCATTCCTATCCACCAAAAATTCTTTCTTAAATCCTGATACATCTTATCACTTCCAGGATACATCGTATATTTAGACTTATGGGCTTCTTCTAATATACGGTGGCGTAGGTTTCCTAATTTAGGTATCCACATTCTTTTCTTATGGAATCTCCAAATTCCATCTGTTCCTTGTTCTAATTCCTTAATCATTCCTTTTAATTTTCCAGTATCATCCTTGAAAACTGATTCTTGTGTGTTTCTAATTTGCTCATTTAAATCTACTTGCATATTTAATTTAAGAGAACGTACCCTTTTTAGCTTTTCATGATACGTCCGACTCAAAGCATCAGCCACTATGTTTGCCTTTCCAACATGATACTGGATATTGCAATCATAATCACTAAGAATCTCCATCCAGCGTCTTTGCCTCATATTCAATTCTTTTTGGCCGAAGACATACGTTAAACTCTTATGATCAGTGAAAATAGTGAACTTGTTGCCGTAAAGGTAATGTCTCCAAATCTTAAGGGCAAAAATTATGGATCCTAATTCCAAATCATGGGTTGAATAATTCTCTTCATGGTTCTTAAGTTGTCTAGATGTGTAAGCTATAACTTTTTTACGTTGCATCAATACACATCCATAACCTAACTTAGAAGCGTCACAATAGACTACAAAGTCTTCAGTTCCTTCTGGTAACGCTAGTATGGGTGCGTTGGTTAATCTTTGCTTAAGAATTCTAAATGCTTCTTCTTGTATTGGTCCCCATTCAAACTTAATGGATTTACAGGTTAGCTTGGTTAAGGGAATGGCTATTCTAGAAAAATCTTGAATAAGTCTTCTATAATAACTGGCCAATCCTAAGAAACTTCTAACCTCGGTTGGTGACTCAGGGGTTTTCCATTTGGTAATTGCCTCGATCTTGGTGGGATCCACATGAATTCCTTCATGATCTACTAAGTGTCCAAGAAACTGTACCTGTTCTAACTAAAACTCGCACTTTGAAAACTTAGCATAAAGCTTTTCTTTCCTTAATAAACTTAGAAGTGCGTGCAAATGCTTTGCATGTTCTTCTTTACTCTTAGAGTAAATAAGAATATCATCTATAAAGATAATTATGAATTTATCCAAATATGGCTTACATATTCGGTTCATCATGTCCATAAATGCAGCTGGGGCATTGGTTAAACCAAATGGCATGACAGTAAATTCATAATGGTCGTACCTTGTTCTAAACGCGGTCTTTGGAATGTCCTCTTCCTATAACTTTAATTGATGATATCCTGACCTTAAATTGATTTTAGAGAAAAAACGAGCTCCTTGCAATTGATCGAACAGATCATCGATTCTTGGTAATGGATACTGATTCTTAATCGTGACCTTGTTCAACTCACGGTAGTCAATGCACATACGCATTGATCCGTCTTTCTTGTTAACGAATAAAATCGGTGCTCCCCATGGCGATGAACTTGGCTGTATGAATCCTTTCTCCAACAATTCGTCTAACTGTTTCTTCAGTTCCTGCATTTCGGCGGGTGCCAATCGGTAAGGTGCCTTGGCAATTGGTGTTGTCCCTGGTAGCAGATGGATTCTGAATTCGACTTCTCTGTCCGGCGGTAGTCCTGGCAATTCTTCTGGAAACACATCTGGAAACTAAGATACTACTGAAATATCTTTCAGTTCTTTCCCTTTAGTGTTAGTGATTATAGAAATCAAATACACTAAAGATCCTTTTCTTATATAACTTGTTGTTTTCATCACATAGATGAATTTCGTGGATCTAGGTGGTTTATCTCCTTTAATTGTGATTTTTTCACCTTTTGGTGAGTTTACTTGAATTGACTTTTGATCACATAAAATACTGGCTTTATTGGCTATTAACCAATCCATTCCTAATACAACATCAAATCCTGCCAGATTCATTGGGTAAAGGTTTGCAATAAATTTTTGATTTAAAATTTCTATTCTTGCTCCCTGCAAGATTTCAGAAATCTTAATGGTTTCTCCATTCGCGGTTTCTACTAGACATTCTTGTGAGAGTTTAGTTAATGATTGATTGAGAAGTTTGCAAAACGAAGTATTAATAACACTTTGGTTCGCACCAGAGTCAAATAATACTTTAGCAAAAACATCATTAACTAAAAACGTACCGGCTATCACGTCTGGAATCATCTTAGCTTCCTTTGCCGTCAGAACAAATGCTCTAGCATTTTTAGTGTTCTTGTTGCCTATGGCTGGAACTAGTTTCGGACAGTTGGGCTTGATGTGACCTTTTTCTCCACAGTTGAAACACATCCCGTTATTGGGCTTGATGTGCCTTGGCAATTGGTGTTGTGCCCTGGTATCTTGCAAAAATTGCAGTAAGTGGAGCATTTTCCCGAATGCTTTTTCTTGCAAGCCTTGCAGTACGGTGCAGAGGTAGAACCTATGTTCCTACGGTTGGAAGTTCCATAACGAAATTCCGGGGTAAGCCTTTGAGCTAGTTTTCTCCTCTGGTCTTATTCTGGAGCACGCACTAACTCATATGTCAAGGTATTTGCTAGTTCTACGGCTTCTTCTATGGTTTGCGGTCTAGCTGCCTTGACTACATGCCTAATTTCCCCGATTAATCCCCAGATGTAACGGGAGATTAATACTGGTTCTGGTGATGCAAGGGTGGGTAGTATTCTAGCATACTTAAAGAATGTAGTAGTATAACCCTTACTATCTACTCCAGTCATTCTAAGATTTAGGAACTTATTTGCTATTTGTACCTTTTCATTGGGAGGGTAAAATTTCCTTTCTACCATATTCTTAAATTCCTCCCATTCCATATTGTAAATCCTGTCACTTCCCCTCGACTGGAGGATAGTGTTCCACCATTCTAAAGCGGAGTTCTTAAACAAATTAGAAGCAAACATTATCTTATCCTCTTCCGCGCATTTGCTTATTTTTAAAACAGCCCTCAGTCTTTTCTATCCAGCGTAGAGTTGCAATGGGTCCTTCATTGCCCGAGAATTCTATTGGTTTGCAGGACCAGAATTCCTTATAAGAACAACCATAAGGCATGGTTCTTCTTCTTTTGGGAATGAGTGCTTGAAGTACAAGTCCATTGTTTATGCTATGTTCTGGTTCAGTTGGTCGCTTATTGCTATGCTTACTTTTATTATCAGCTTCCTTAACAGTTTGGATAATAAATGGCATTGCATCTATGATTCCTTGTGCCACTATGTGTTGGATGGCACTATTATCCACTTGATTTCCATTGTTATTATTGTTTGGGTTCTCATTATTCGGGTTATTGTCGTTCTGGTTATTATCATTCTGGTTTTCCTTGTTCACTTCGTTGTCCATCTGAATTTTGAACATTTACCAATTATTAATGTCACAAAATAATATTTAATATAATCAATCACACAACATGCAGGTTGATCAAAAACGTCGAGCATTGCGACTTACTCTTTATATATATATATATATATATGCATCTACTACAAACCAGAACTAGAAATAAAAATTACAATACAGCTGAAATGGAAATTATACTATTAGTAGTAGGCATCCGTAGTTTTTTTTTCATACACACATATCATATATTATTATATTATATTATTATTATTATCACCTCCACCATCACCTTCACGGATATGGATTCATCCAGAAATACATATTGCGCTCGTCGTACTTCCAGACGAGTCGCTCTCCCACCTGTCTCATCCTCTCGCTACTTTCAAAGATTTCCTCACCGAATGTCCTAAGTGCTTGTACATTTTCTTCACTCATTGGGGGTGCAGGTTCCGGGACTGGGTTTGGAAATTGGGGTGCGGGTTCCTGGTACGGGTATGGATTCTCTAAGATCTCCCTAATGTATTGATCACTATCATAGTAGGGATCTAGAGGGTCCAAACCTGGGTATGCTCCTCGATTCGGCATGGGCATATCTTCTGGTATGGGGTAACGTTGCACATAATCCCTATTATCATCCCACCATGGGTCGTAATTTGGGTCTAAGGGGTTGGGTGTTGGTACCCTAGGTATCTCTTCCGGGTTAAAATTATGCATTTCAACTTGATTTTCAGGGTTTTCTATTTCCATTGGCTGAGCTGGGAGTAAGGGTTGGGGTGCTATCAGTTGCTCCAGGTTAGGGTCGGCTGCAATGGTTGCTAGGATATGGAAATTGGCTAAACCCCTATTAATCATGTCCTGGACATGGGCATCTGTCTCTCTTTTAGCGGCTGCTAGTACTCTCTGCTCTTGTAACTTTTTCATTCGTTTCCTACGCTCGTGTGCTCCCCTACTGAACCATCCTCTCTTTTTAGGAGGGAATGGCTCTTCAGACTGAGCCTTAAACACGAATATTCCTTCTTCATTATCAGCAGAATACCCTGAGAGGGCATGCTGTGAAGAGGCGCCATCGCTTCTAGGCGAACTAGACAACTGACGATACGCGTCGGATGGTCCTTGGTCGCTCATACTATAAACTAACAAATAGTCAAATAACACATAACAATAAAATACAATTATACACGTATTTCCGTAATTTATTTCCTAACACTTTAGATAAATTTTGGTGTCAGCAGAACACTTCTGTGGCTGAATCAGTGACTTAGCCCTGATACCACATTCTGTCGCAACCCCCGTCCCCTAACAAACCCGGGAACGGGCGGCCACGACCAGTTTTGGTGGTATCTGTATTTTATCTATTTTGGCAGCGGAAATTTTCATCAGGGCCGTAGTTAGGAAATATTTTATCAGAGTAAAATACCACACTTTCATAATATTAAACACATGGATAAAACCCAAGTTTTAAGTACACACATTTTCATAGGAATAAATCCTATTTTATTTAATAAAAACATCTCTTTATTTTAGGGCGGTCGCGCAATTATATTTGTTTCCAGTTTAATCAAGTTTAATAAAGACCATTGTACAGTATTGAGGGCGGTCGCGCAATTATATTTGTTTCCAAGTCATACCAATTATCACCCACGGTACTGTCAACCCGACTTGTGGAAATGTTACTCCTCGCAAGGCAGTAACAAATTTTGTATACAAACCCCAACATACCGACGATAATTATTTCCGTACAAATACTCAATAACTGCTTAATATATAATTAATCGTGTGAGGTTTTGTAAAAACATTTTACAAAAAGGAGATTACTCACATTGTTGTCTTAGGTTTTCTGTAAGGGTTTCCTGGTGAAAGTCTATAAATTACACAAATGCACATGCGTTAGTATAATAACCCATTTTAACATTAGTAATACCCTCCCCGAGACAGCATTCCAACGACTATGTCAGGCAGAACCACGACAACCATTACGGAACCCTAGATCAATCGGGCAGTGTATCTAATACATATCCAGGGGTTATGATACTTACAACGGAGTAGAACTTCGTTATTTAGGGGGATATTATACCCGAGTATAGTGCCTACTATAAGAAATTCGAGAGAGAAAGTCGAGAAATGAATGAACTGACTGAAGGCCCGATGCCCTCCTTATATAGGGCCAGATTTTGGTTTCCTCGCGGCCCGCGTAAGATGAGGCTAAGGCCTACGCGGCCCGCGTAGTAGGTCTGTAGAGCCTAGCTTGGTCTGGTCAGCGTTATAGGGTCGACACGGGTGACGACACGTGGTGGCACCGGGTGCAGCCCTGACTTCAAGCTGTCGCGGCCCGCGTAAGATGTAGCCAAAGGCTACGCTGCCCACGAGTGACTGTATTTTCTGATTTTTATTTTATTTTTAATGCTATATCGTATTTTGGGCTCGGTTTTCACATACGAGGTGTATTTTAGGACATATAGGAATATTTTAATATATATTAGGGCGTCAGAAAAATTCAGGAGGGTTGTTATATCGGCCCCTTGCCTGGTTGGCATGGCCTCGTGCCTAAGCTTCTGTTTTTGTTATTTTTGTTGTTTTGGATGTGGATGGGGGTTCGGTGAGTCATATCAATCCTTCTTCTTTGTATTTGTGTTGGTTTTTGTTGTTAATTTGTTCCTTTTAACTGTTTAAGCTTTTTTGATCTTGTAAATTAAAAGTAAACACAGAAACATGCTTTTTTCCAACATTAGTACCGAAAAGCGTTGATTTTACGCCTTGTTTGATGTAATTTATATGTTGCACTTTACGCACATCAGATACCCCCACACTTGAATATTTGCTTGTCCTCAAGCAAAACTCTATAATGTGGCTTACACACCCATATGGAATTGGTAGAAGAGAAGTTTTGGGTTTATCTTTAGAGTGTCGGGAATCCAAGTTCTAAATTTATTTTGTTTTTATTTTATTTACAATCTTATTCTTCAAGATTTATTTAAAACAGATAATAAGAAAAATTATTTATTTTGGGTATAACATGCCTTTATAAAATTCTATTTAGTTATATACAAATTTACACACCTCACAAGTGGACACTCAACACTCGGCCGAAGTTGTTCAAGTGAAAGCGCTCGGAACCGGTAGTGTGCTTTTCAGTATATTGTAATTTGTGCGTGAAATAATGTAGTAAACAACTCATGATATTACGAGGAGAACCCTTGATATTTAAGGATCTCTGACATAAAAGCTTGGGAGCCGACTAGACTAAACGTTGTGCTGCCTTTGTTCTTCTTATTAATCTTCGAAAGAAATATAAAGTAAGCTATTAGTAGATTGAAAGATAGTAGATTGAAAGTGCTGGTGCATATGTCTGTCGACTTCGTCTTGTATCGAGTCTTGTACTAGTTTGATAGATCAGGGCACGAAATACGAGAAATATGTGTGTGTGGTCATTTCGCACGAAATGGAAAGAGTCCATTTTGCATGAAATGGAGATGTCCATTTCGTACGAAATGGGACTGGCCATTTCGTTTGAGCTGTTTCGTGCGAAATGGCACGCCTATAAATACGTGCCTTGACCATTTCATTTGTAACTTTGTGATTCCGGTACCGAGGTGCTGCCGAAGTGTCTCCAGGCTGTAAAACGTTGTTAAATCAATAAACAAGACAATTAGAGTGTATATCAAGCTGATTCAAAGTCGATACGTTAGTTTCCGCCTCTCGTATTGACAAGAACTCTTCTGAACGACTTGTTTTGGTCGTGCAAACGATCCTACAAGTGCTATCAGAGCTCAGGAGGAAGAGTTCTTACCAAATCAGCCTGATTTCACCAAAATTTCTGACTTCTACACCTTCTTTTTCAAAATTAAACAAGATTTTACAGTTAAAATGGATTGAATTTCTCTTATAACACGCGTAATACTGTTTTAATCAATCCTTGAAAGAATCAGATCTAAAATCAACCTAAAACTTGATCAATTGGACAAAATTCCGGCCGATAGTGTGACATCAGCATTTCATTTCGCACGAAATGAACTATTGAGACATCATTTCGTACGAAATAGCTCTTTTCGTACGAAATAGCTCATTTCGTGTGAAAGCATCTCCATTTCGCACGTATTGGTCATCACAGGTTTCATTTCGCACGGATTGACAAAATTTGGTTCCATTTCGCACGGATTGACAAAATTGGTCCCCATTTCGCACCAAAGTACCATTTCGTTTGAAACATCAGTTTATTTCGCACGAATTGGGTAACTTGGTTCATTTCGTTTGAAGAAACTCATTTCGTTTGAAGGATCCATTTCGCGTGAAGGGTCCATTTCATTCCAAAAGTCATTTCGCTTAAGATTTGCATTTCGTTTGAGAGGAAATTTGTGAAACTTGTTACTGAAACATGGAAGAAGAGTTTTACAACGCGTTTGCTACTGCCCCGAGTACTCCTATTACCATTGCTCAGAGCGTGAACATGGAAAATGAAACAGGAATGTTACAGAAACCTCCAAAGTTGATGGGCATTGAAGAATACTATTGTTGGAAAGACCGATTCGAAAATTGGGTTCAAGAAAATCATTTGATGTCTTGGGAATGTATTGAGAAAAAGTATGTTAAACCTCGTACAGATGTGGGAGTTATCAAAACTATTTCTGAATTGTCGGATAAAGAGAGAGATATGTATAAGGCTGAAAAGATGATGATTAGCCTACTTCAGCAAGCTGTGAAAGAAGACATCTTCATATTACTTCAACACGACAATACTTCACGTTTGATTTGGGAAGCTCTTCGAATTAAGTTTGAGGGAAGTATGGAGATGATCAGGAGTAAGAAATCATTGTTAAAAAAAGAATTTGATTTGTTTACTAGCTTACCGGGTGAGACTATAAAGAAACTGATAGAGAGATATTGTCATTTAGTGCAATCAATGTCACTATTGGATATCAACAAACATTGAGAAGAATGGGTTGACAAATAGCTGATGCTTTACCTCAGAAAGAATGGGGTACATATCTGATGATCTTAAAGAACACGGGTGAATATGATAAATTGACAATCTCTCAGTTCATTGAAAAACTTGAAGGACAAGATCTTGAACAACAAAAAATTGCCAGAATGAACAATCCAAGTGGTCAACAAGACATCAAGATGTATTACAAAGGGAATGTTCAGAATGTTGAAACAAGTCCGAAGGTCCAAACTGCTTTCAGTGCAGAAAACTCATCTGGATCAGTTAATCAAAGTCCAATCAGTAATGGTGGATTTTCTTCATACTCGAGTGTTAATCCAAATGCTTCAACCTCAAGTTATCAGTCTCAAAGCTCAAACAACAGTAATGGTCATGTGTTATACTGCAACATCATGTTGCATCTTCAGAACGGTCAAAATTTCTCTGAAGAAGTCGCTAAAGGTCATATGGCATTACTAGCTACAGTGTTAGAATCATATGAGGGTTTGGTTGCAGGAAGGATCGGAAATCCTATGTTGACAAAAGAGGATTACGATCAGATCGATGCTGAGGAAATGGAGCTTATGGATATTAAGTGGTGTTTAGCGAGTTTGTTGAGGAGAGCTGAGAAATTTAAGCTGATTACAGGAAGAGATGATTTCCGTGATGCTAATGTTTCTACTTTAGGTTTTGATAAATCTAAAGTTACTTGTTTTCGATGCAGGGAAAAAGGACATTTCAAGAGGGAATGTACCAATCGAGAAGCAGGAGGAGCTCAGAATCCGTTCGGGAATAATGATTATTATCGGAAAGCTATATATCAACAAGTTGCTCAACAACCATCATTATCCAATGCTATTGAAGATGGAAAGAAGAAAGCTTACCTGGTTAATCAAGATGATGAAAAAATGGCAGAAGGTTTTAGCTGGGACAAATACATTCCAGCTGATTCCAAGCTTGGAGCTTTCATTGCACAAATAGTTCAAGAACCAGATTTGATGAAAGAGTGGATGGATATGTTTGTCAATAATGAGAAAAGTCAACAGTCTTTAATCAATCATCAACTAATAGCAGTGATGATGAAGAAGAAATGAAAATAAACATTGGAAAAACTGAATTATCTCCTGAAAGTTTTAAATTTTATTTTGCAGATAGATTGGAGAAACTAAAGGAGAAGCGAGCAGCGAAAGATCAGAAAAAGGTAAAATGCAAGAATGTTGTTCAGGAAGTGAAGTCTGAAAAGAGTGAAGAAGTTAAAGTTGCTGAGAAGGTGATTGAAGTTGAGAAGGTGGTTGAAGTTGAAAAAATTGTTGAAATCACAAAACTTTGTCTAAAATGTTTGGAACCATGCAAACATTGTGAAGAAAAAAGATGAGAAGTTTAGTGAGCTTGACAAATTGAAAGAAAAATTATTGTTCGATGTCAAATATGTGAAAGAATCGTATGATGTGTTGAACAGAACGGTGAATAGTTTGCAAAAGACAAACTCTGAAAGAGAAGATGCCTTAACCATGATGAATGCAGTGATGATGTCTAAGCAAAAGGCTATCAATCACTATATTGAAGAATGTGCAAAGTTGAAGTAGGAGTTGGAGATAGAAAAGATAGAAAATGAAAGAATCAGACGATTGCTGCAAAGATATTCAAGTTCTGATTATTTGATTGATAGAATTTATCCAACTGTTGCAGGTTTTGAAGCCTTTCAGGACAAGAAGTCTGAAGAGAAGGATACTGGTAAGAAACAAAGTGCAAATTATAACAAGTGTCCGCCTCCGATCTGGGAAGGTTATTCTCCCAGAAAACCAAATGAGGAACAAGTCAAAAAGGCAGTCAATATAAAGTTAAAGTCCGAAACAACTGATGATTTACCAGACAACATTAACGTCATATTCACATCGTCTGACACTGATCATGAGTCTGAGTTAATAAAGAAAGTGGTCGATCAGGTGTTGAATAAGGATGAGGAGTCAGAGTCAAAGTCTGAGTCAGAAACTTCGAGTTCATCAGTCAACAGTTCCAAATCATCGGTCAAAAGGGTTTATAATAAAGAATTTATGTTATCAAAATCTAATTTGAATGACGAACCAATCAAAGTGGCATATACTTTGAATGATTCAGACAAATTATATTCTGATAAGGAATTTCCAATAAGAGGTGTTAAAACTGAAATGATTAACAAGGTTTTCAAATTAACAGAAATAAATATTTCTGAAATAAAAGATGTAAATCTTACTGACAAACCTAAAAAATACACCTCAAGAGTTCAACAGAGAGTAAACAAGAAAATGGGTTACAGTTCTGGTTCTTGTTTTCAAAAGAAACCAAACCATAACAGTAATTTCAAAAAGAAGGGTTTGGGTTTTATTTCACCCGAAAATCATAAAAATCAGAAAATTTCTAAAACAAAAACTTTATTTGTTTCAGGGTCAAGTTCTGAAGAAGAAGAAAAAAGCTCATTCTGGAAGCAATCGAACAAAGCGTTCTTTGCAGAAAAACAGAAATTTGAAAAGAATGGAGCTAATCAGAAAAAGGAGACAAGAACCTGTTATAGATGTCAAGAAGTTGGTCATATCGCCTGGAATTGTCCAAAGGCAACAAACACAAAACAGGAAGTTGTTTCTAAACTCAAAGAAAAAGTTGTTGATAAAACCGAATCACCAACTGAAAAATTCAAAGTGTTTAAAAACTCAACATATGAAGTTGGTGAATGTTCGAAAAGATTTTACAAAAGAAGAGTAAATCTTAACAACCAAACATGGGTTGTTAAGAAATCAGATGTGAAATCTGGCGATGAATCTGACTCGTCAAAGTCGGAGGAGCCACAAGTTGAGGTAAAAAGAGAAAATTCAGTTCCGCCAATGGATGATGTCAACTTTCCACCATTGCGGGCTAAAAATTTAAAATCAAAGGTTGGAAAAGTGGAGATCTCGAATCAATTCTACTCTGAAAAGATAGAATTTGATGTCGAAAAAGCTTTTAATGGAAAAGTGAAACATATTTTTGGGAAAATGGTCGAGGGTAAGGCCAAAGGTGTAAAAGATTTTTATGAAGAAAAAATAAATGTTCAAACCCCAATTGAAACTGAAAAGGTCACACCTAAAGCTAGTCAGGCTTGGGTGTCTGTATTCCATATGTAAAAATCCTGACTTGCCGGAGCTCCCTAGTTGGTAATCGTGGAGCAGGAATCGGCATCTTTCTTGAGAAATTCACAAAAGTGAAATTTCAACCTACAAGTGGTTGTATTCTTAATATTGTCACATTTCAATTTGCAAGTGGTACTGATTGATGAGAACATACAAGTGTTTGTATCTACAAGTGGTTAATCAAGGTCATTAATTTGAACTTGATTTAATTTTCATACGAGTGATTGAAAAACAATGTGATGAAACCCCTAACCTACAAGTGGTTTGGTAAAATCAACAAAACTAATTTTCCGGAAACACCATTTTGATTAAAACAAACTTAAGTGTTTTGAAATCTTAATGGGAAAATAGTTTGTTGTAAGGGGGAGTTCTGATTGTTTATGCCAAGTGGATGGCGAATTGAAGCAATTCACAACAGTTGTCATGTTACTTGTATAGTTTGTTTTCAAATTTTTCTTGAAAATCAAAAATTGAAACATAATTTTGATTTTAGGGGGAGTAAATATTTTAGAAATTTCGAAAATTTGAAAATTTCAAAAACATGATAAAATTTGAAAAATACAAAAACATGAGAAAATGAAAAAGAGTTTTGTTGTAAAAAAGAGGAAATGATAGTACATCAGTGGACAATCACAACATGCTAAAGAATTGGAAAGTCAAACGTGATAAACAGTCTCACTGATGATATGCCAGTAGGTTTTTACACGCTTAGTAGATTGTGTTCGAGATATAAACCTAAATATCAAACTTGCTTATTTCGTGGGGAACATCTCTCGGATATATAGGTAACCCCTGAAATTTTGTTTGAAGGGCTTTCTATTTCTGACATACTAGGTCTTTGTGCGTGGTGATATCTGGGGTATTATACCTGGACTTCTGATTTTGCGGGAGCAATAGCCTAGTCCTCGTATAATGCTTTACATTGCTTTAATCATAAAGCCCATCCTCAGCATAAAAAATGATGAAACATTGAAAAATGCTAATCATGTGTTGTTGAAGAAAAGATTCTCTAAAGGGAACCCACCGAAAGTCGAACCATCATCTCTCTGATTTTGCGGAAGCAATAGCCTGAGCTCTCATGGTCTCGCATTTAACCCTTTACAGATATCACTAGTGTACATTCACCTGTAAGACTGAATATAGGAGTCTGGATACGGGAGTATATTCTGAGGTGGGACACGCAAATAAGTTTAAGTCTCTAAAACACTAATCTCGTATCTCGAAACAGTTGAACTTTGTGTGAAAATTTAAGTGGATCAATATACTGACAATCTAAGTGAATCGTTTAGAACTTAAAATGTTTAAAGCTTAACGGTGTTGGTGATTTGTCTCATAAACTGATATGATCCTCTTACACAAAACTCACAAAAATATTGTTTGTAAATATTTCTTTACTACTTTTCTTTAAAAACAAAAACCCAAAAAGAGTTTAAGTGTGTTTTAGCATAAAAATTTTGAAAAATACAAAAAGATTTTTGATAACTGATGTTGAAAAGCTGATTTTCAAAATTCCGAGTGCTAAATATGATGGACAACTGGTTTGGGAGAGTTTGAAAAAAAAATGTTATTCTTTCAAGTGGTTATCAGAAATTAAAAATGTTAAATCATTTTGAATGATATCTTCTAGTGATTGTTTGAGTTTGATCCTACAAGTGGTATATAAATTTGTCAAATTGTTAAATTTGTGAAATTTATTTTGAGGTAGAGGATTGTGCAGGAAACAGCATTGGAAGAGCTAGGTTTCGATCTCTGAAGACTTTCCGCCTGAAGATGTGCAGATTTGAGTTAGGCTCCTGATCCTGTTGCTACAAAGAGCCAGGAGACGATCTAAACTTGTGGAAAAGCTAAGTCAGATTGCGATCCCGGAACAACTTAAGGGGGAGTCTACTGGCAAATGGGAGTCTGAAGATGCAAGAGCCAGCTTCTGATCCTGAAAATTTATTGAAGATTATTAGATCAACATTCAAGGGGAAGTTTGAATGGTTGAAAGTCAGGTTGAGATCCTGGAGAAAAAGTGAAAAGATTGAAGGATGCTTTACACTGTCAGATACTTTGAGAGAGCACGAAGACTGATCAAGACTGAAGATGTGACATACTGAAGACTCGACACTGAAGACTTTGTCAACATCCAAGGGGGAGTCTGTTGGTGCATATGTCTGTCGACTTCGTCTTGTATCGAGTCTTGTACTAGTTTGATAGATCAAGGCACGAAATACGAGAAATATGTGCGTGTGGTCATTTCGCACGAAATGGAAAGAGTCCATTTCGCACGAAATGGAGATGTCCATTTCGTACGGAATGGGACTGGCCATTTCGTTTGAGCTGTTTCGTGCAAAATGGCACGCCTATAAATACGTGCGTTGACCATTTCATTTGTAACTTTGTGATTCCGGTACCGAGGTGCTGCCGAAGTATCTCCAGGCTGTAAAACGTTGTTAAATCAATAAACAAGACAATTAGAGTGTATATCAAGCTGATTCAAAGTCGATACGTTAGTTTCCGCCTCTCGTATTGACAAGAACTCTTCTGAACGACTCGTTTTGGTCGTGCAAACGATCCTAGAGAAAGCTAAGTGTTACAGTGTTTGAAGAAGTGTGAGTGTGTTTCCTAATCGACCTATGAATTGTTTATATACAAAATGAAACATAACAAACTTTCCAAGAATTCCGGAGATTACTTAGTCTTTATTTGTAACTGTCCTAGACTGGATCAACTCATTCCCCACGTGCATATCAGCTGTAAATCCGAGTCTTCGGGTATGACTTGGTTGTATGATCGTTCCTGTGAGTATCAAACAAAACAAAGCAAGATACATGCTAGTAATAGATCTCATGCAAGTTTAGGAAACTAACCTATCCGGGATCTAGGATCACTAACCGAAGCTCGGGATACTGGACTGGAATTTTGCCCCATAGCAATTCTAATTAATCATTTTCTTACAAACGTTTATTAAACAAATTTCAAATGAAAAACTATTCTAGAAAAAAAATAACATTAAGTCCTTTTTAAATACTTTTTTTATAGTGATTGAATACAAACGTTTATTAAAAATGTCTACAAACGTTTATTAAAATTTTAAACTTTTATATAGGTTGATTTTTTTTTCTAAAAAAGTGTAAATTGCGGTTTTGTTCACTGTGGTTTAGTGGGTATTGCTATTATTTACGAAATCCAAAAGTCTTGCAATTTTAATACCAATGTTTTGATTTTATTACGGTTTTGGTCCACCACACTAACTCTATCTAAGTTATTGTTAAATCGTCGTCACATGATAGTCACGTGCAAGGGTAATTTTGTAAATTACCATTATAAATGAAAAGGTCTGGATATAATTAGTCTTCACGCACATCAGTAAACCAAAATCCAGAACACGTTGCATGTTTTTACATTGCTAGGGTTTCCAATGTCTGACGCTCCATCTTCCAAGTCTGACGCTATTTCTTCCATGTCTGATCATATTTGCAGCATACTTGGGCGTTTCAGAAGCACAATGAACCCTTCAGTTCCACCGCTTTGTATGGTATGCATCACACCCTAAACTTGTTGTTTACTAGTTAAAGTTTGGACGAAAGTTTGAATTTTTAAGTTGTTGTTTTTTGTATTTTAGGTCAAAATCCCACATATTTTACCTTGAAGTTCCACCATGGTGGAGAGTTCACAAGAAACCCTAGTAGAACATACGTTAAAGGGGAGGTAATGTATGTGGATAAAGTTGATGGTGACACGTTTTCTGTGCATGAAGCGGATCAGATGGTACAAGAGTTAGGTTATCATAAAGAACGAATCATTTGTTATCATTTTATGGTTCCATAAGGTGACATGGATTCTGGTTTACAAGCTCTAGTTAATGACGATGATGGTTAAGTTCAAGTATGGTTGGTGAAGATAATGCAGCAGTGTGACAACCGGTAATTTACGGCTCCTAATTAGGCGATTAACAAACATTAGGATGATAATAAGTAGTATTTAGGACACAAATAAACTTAATTAGGCTGTTGGAATGCCTAGGAACGCTTATCAGACTTTACAGTGCGCGTATGACGATCCGTGGAGAAACTGCAGAATATTAAACGATAACGCATTGAAACCGAACAAAATACTGACAACGCCGACAAATAATAAATTCTTACGATATATTTTAGCTTCGTAACTAAATTTTTACATCCGTAGTTGAAACCGAATCGAAAAACGGATTATAACGGCAACAACGCGATGTTACGCGTTATTTACAGTAAACGACAAACAAACGCGCCAAACGCGACTACCGACACGATTTTACGTCTTTTGATTTTAATACAATAATTTACGACTGTTTTATGACATTGGGTGCGTAAACAGGTTAGTAGGATTAACGGGCCGCTTAAAACACGGAGATTGGGCTTGTGGGCTTTGGGCCCAAGCCCATTAGAGATTTAACCTAGTATATATTACTAAAGTGTTAATCTGAATCCCTAGAATCCTTTTTTTGAAAGCAGCCACTACCATCTCTTTCCTGTCAAAATTGTTCTCTGCACATCCATAACCTACATATACAAAGGTATGAGAACCTTATCCACTCCAATCCCCTTCTTCTCACTATCAAAACACAGACAATATACACACATACATCTCTTGATCCCCCTTTCATCTCTGCAACTCAGCAAAATCACACCCTCACACAACTCTCTCTCTCTCTCCCGGATCAATAAACACCGGCAACCGGAGCCGGGTTACAGCGAGATCTGGCGCCGTTCGAGCTCCGGCGAACACCCAACCCCCTCCGATCTGCGTATCTCCAACACCCACTCCCTTTCACCGATAATACACACTCCCTTTTAATCCCGACGAGTAACAGTGACTGCGGCGGCGGTGTGGCTCCGAAGACGAGAAGTGAAAGAGACAGACGAGGAAGGAGAGAGAGAGGAGAAATCGGGAGAGAGAACGTGCGTCGCCGCCGCTCAGGGCGGCGGCAGCTGACGCCGGCGACGGCGGGAACGGCGGTGCTGTTTTGGTCCGTCGAATTTCATAGTAAGACACTCCCCTGTCTCCGATTCATTTTTATTATTTTTGTTTTTGTCCGATAATTGATGTTGAAGTATTGTTACGACAGCCGTTCGTCGACGAACCTGTGCCGGCGATGGCGGCGGTTATGAAGGTGCTAGTCTTGGGTCAGGTCAGTCAAGAGTCCGAGATGTTGAGTTGAATATGGGTCATTTTCAGCTTCGAGTTTAAGTGAGCCAGAACTCGGTTTGGTCAACAAGTCAGCTTGGACTCGGGTCAACAACAGGTCAAGCATGGTCAACAGCTTCGGTTCGGGTTAAGCGGCTTCGAGTCAGACTCCGTTCGGGTGACTGGGTCAAACCGAGTCAACTCGGTCAAACCTGGTCAACACAGTGAGTTGACTCGGTTAACTCAGTTGACCCGGTCAACTCAGTCCACGTTTCGACGACTCGACGAGTGTTGGTAATAGTTTAAAATCGTGATTTTGTTACGTTATCTTTATAGATTTAATCTTACGTGACAAACGAGCTCGAACCAGTTGAATTATAGTTTACGTTTGAAATATTTGACAAAATTATATATATATTGTTGAATTTTGAAAATAAAACGACAACTTGTGTTGTTGGGGCCGTCCAAACACAGAGGAAACGCTGCCCGTTTTTTTAGAAAATCCCTAAAAACAAAACATGTTTTATTGTAAAACGACAACTATCGATGACAAACGACCTTTACGACAATCAATATATATGTATATATTTCTTCGACGACACTTTATAACGAACAAGAAACAACGATAACACTGATTCTTTTTATAAAAATAAACATGGTTTATATACTTATTTCGAATATACAACAATACGAATCCTTTTTATAAAAAAAAATAAATATAGTTTATATATTTATTTCGAATAACAAATAGTACGGAATCTTTTTATAAAAATAAATATAGTTATATATTTATTTCCAATAACCAACGAAAGGAATCCTTTTATAAATAAATATAGTTTTATATTTATTTTGAATACCCAACGACACGACGATTCTTTTACTAAAATAAATATAATTTATATATTTATTTTAAATATCGAACAATACTAACTCTTTTATAAGAATAAATATAGTTTATATATTTATTTCAAACATTAAGCGACTCTTATTCTTTTATAAAAATAAATATAGTTTATATTTATTTCAAATACCGTACGACATGAATTCTTTTATAAAAATAAATATATTTTATATATATTTATTTCAAACGGCAAACAACTCGTATCCTTTTATAAAATAAATAAAACTATCATATTTATTTTAAACGACCTCAACACGAAAACTCTATTAAATAAATATAAGTTTTTATATTTATTTCAAATGCCTAAACGGCAAGTACTCGTATTTTGATAATTATCACATGAGACACAATATACATAATACAAGTTTGTTACATATTGTTTCCATATAAATATTCTTTACAATACACGTACGGCTTCTCAGGAAGACTAACGCGGTTGTAACAATATATTTATATATTTTATTATAAATATTTATATATTTTAAATCCCTCGAAAACTAAGGATTTCAACGACTTAGTAATCTCACCGACATTAAACGAAACCTAACAAATATAATTTAATCGTTTTTACTAAGTTGACAACTTACCGTCAAATCGTTCGGTTAACGATTCGGTAGAGCTCGGTGACACGTAGTTTAGTTATCGCTTTTGGTCAGAAACTTATAAGATATTCCGTGTTAGGAATATTGTAGAATGCATGCTAGCGAGTCATGTCTTGGAAACGACATCACGAAGTCGTATTTAGCTAGCTTTGCATAAGGAAGTCCATGTGAGTTCATAACTCCCACTTTTTACGGTGTTACATTTTTATAAATGTTTTCGGGGGTGGAAAGACATGCAAGTTTTGCAAAAGTAAACAATTTTTCGATAAACAAAAACTCATTTCTAAACTATGTTGCGAATGGATTTCAAGGAACTTAAATGGTTTACGAACGATTTGGACTAAACATACCAGTTTTACAAAACACACGCGTATTTACGAAACGTACATGATTTTCCTGACTAGAGACGGGAATGTCCTAATTAGAATAACGGGACTGGGTTAGTCTGCGTACGAAAAACGAGGCAACCCAGTGAGTTTATGTCCCCCTTTTCTTTTAACTGTTTTCAGTTTTATAACTTCAGGGGTGAAATACATGTTACAAATGTTTCGATGATTACAAATGGTATGGTTAGCTAAGGAATGAACTGTTAGATCATGTGAATGGGTTGGCGTTAACTTAAGACCATTAATCCTTGTATAAGGACCGAGGGGCATGAGTGATAGATCTATTGGGTGTTGCGAGCCCCACCCATGAGCCCGCGGGTTGGACCATGTGGTGACTATGTCGTTCCCGCCGGATGGCCAGGTACGAAATACGCAAAAGGGTTGAGCCTTCCCGCACCATTGCACACATATTATTGTCTTAGCTACACATTAATTGATCTGTTCATAGACACTTACATACCAGTTACCAAAGGAACACTTACAAATGTTTACAAGTTTATTTGGAGCTCACAGTTTTCATATAACATGCAGAGAAAAATGATTTTATTATGTTTTCTCAACAACTTTTAAACCAGTTATTCAAAAATATTTATTTAAAAATCTTTTACAAAACAAACTATGAACTCGCTCAACTTTATGTTGATTTTTCGCATGTTACTTTCTCAAAACATGGCGCGGTTGGAATAGGAGAACCATGTGGAGTCGAGTACTTAGTGGGCGTTCGTTTTCTAGAAATCTTAGCTTATTTGCTTCCGCTGTGCAATAAAGATACCGGTCCAGTCACGTCAGCTCTGATATTTCGGGGTGTGACAGATTGGTATCAGAGCTATAGGTTTCAGCGAATTAGGTTTCTGTAGAGATACCTAGGCTCTAACCTCACTTTCCTCTGGGGATTTAGATTATTAAGACTTGGAATACGTACCGCACGCCTAAGACTCAAATATGGTCTCCAACCGTTGTCGAAAACAATGAGTCAAAACTTAGTTTTTAAACAAACGCTAAAGTTGTGTTTTATAAAGGGTACACAAAAACAAATACACACAGAACACAAAACTTTGAGAGTTTAGGAAACATGCATTTAGGACCTTTGGAAAACTTATGTCGAAACTCATTAAAGGTCCTCACGTAGGAGCTGCAATTTTTTTAACTCACGCAAACGCCATTACTATGTCGTCCATGCTATTTTAATTAACCGAGCAGGTAACCTACGCAAAACGAAGAACGGGCATGCAAATTACGCGAAATTTAATTGATGTTCAACGGAGGTTGAAGTACGTCACATACGACATTCGAGACAAGGTCTTTGAGAAGACACGATGGGGTATTTCAGCGATGATGCTAATCCTGTCAGCAGGAGAACTAACGATCAGGATGCGGCAACTTGTCATGCGATCCTGCAACGACACGCATCACGCTAAGGAGAAAACGCATGTCTCCGCATTCCCCCTTTCTCATTAATGACGAATACGCTATGTTCGACATTTCATGGTAATGTCACCTAACAACCGGTTCACATGAAACCCCAGGTAAAGTCCTCAAATTTCTTTTATTGAAATTCCGACTTTTACATCTAGTGAGTAGATTTTCACATCTCTACTCCTCTTAATGGTTATTGTATCACGATCATTTCTTTCATTATAGTGAATACTCATTTGCTTCATTTCTTGAAAATTCATATGTTACGCATGCATCGTTTGTTACGCATGTGGTTTCGTTTCGAATAAGCGTTTCATCGAAGTTCAAATATTATTTCGCTAAATCTAACTATTGACTTGTGATTCGAATGACCTGCATTATTGTATTTTTTGGCTCCTTTATTATCAAGTCAACACACCTTCTTGAAACTTCTTTTGTTTTCAAGGTACATACATGGTTTATCATGTCACCATGTCGAAATTTCCTTGTCGATACATTTATTCAATGTCGGATCGTGCTTAAACCGAGTTCAATTGTTTGAACTTGTTCGCTATACATATTCAATTCAAGGCACCATATGATGTATTGAGAAGCATCATATCCAAGTCAATTTTTAACAAGCGTTTCATTTGTTTCGAGTCATAGTACACTTGTTTGGTCTTCAACTTCCTTGGAATCATTTGTAGACTACGACACCTTGTGGTGGTGTTCTCATTAATTTGAAGCTTGCGCTAATCTCGTTTACATATCTCGTTCACGGATTTAATTATTTATTTATTGAATTGCTTTATATCCGATTTGATTTTTCATAATACAGCAGTCTTAACACAATCGTGTGTTAAGACAATGGTACACAAATTCATTTTTATATTCCGGTGTACCTACTAACGGTTCTTTCATTATCGATCGAATGTTTCACGATATTCATTGCTTCTTCATCTTTGATCGAAAATAGTATTTCTCTGATGTTCTATTTTCAATTGAAAGTTCTATGATGTCCGTTTAGGACAAACACTCATATTTACTTCGTTGAGCCCTCATTTGACTTCAAACACGGTGAACTTGTTCGGTCACCGTTATCATTGAATTATCTCGATCACTACGAAACCTTGTGGCGTTGGTATAACCTCCAGCTTGTGCTGATCACGATCGAGCGTTTCATGCAAAACTACTTCATTTGAGCTTGTTGATTCTAAGTTTCATCTAGCGGATGCTATTGTTTCTAGAACTCATTTGCATATTATAAACGTTCATTTGGAATTCTATTGGTGTTAGGCCTTTGGATCAGGATCTGTTCGTGTGGAACGTGGTCGGATCGATCTCAATTAATGTGCGGAATCCATTAATCAAGTCATAGAATCAACAACAATGTATTCAACGATTAAATCCGTCTGATATTCTATTAGATTGATGTGAAAGTACAATAGCACCGGTAGAATCTCAGACTAACAGTGGTTGCTTACAAGTTGAGCAAAAGTTCTAAATGACTAGTCCTAGCTTGCTATTTATAGACAAACTCAGGGAGGGGAAGTGTCACCCGATCAGATGGTGATCCGATCGGATGGTCATCCGAACAGATGGCCACTCGATCGGATGACATCTGACATCCGTCGGATTCACTTTTACAGTTATGTGCCATTCCCTGGTTTATCGTTATACACACATACATACAAATACATACATATACACAAAAGACATATACAGTACAAAATAAGACTTAATGCTGACGGAAGCTACAGACATATGAACTAACAGACTCCCCCTTGGATGTAGCTGTAGTTCCTTCCAGCATAGTCTTCAGTCTTTCCTCTTACGTCTTCGTTCCTTGGCCCTCTGCCTCATTTGTTCAGCTTTTTCTTCCAACATCTTTCGCCTCAGAAGCCTTCCTTCTTCAATCCACCATTTTCTATACGCTGGATCACCGTCTCGCTTTCTATCCCACTTAGGAATCTTGTTCTCTTCCTTTTCGATCGGTGTTTGATCCGTTGGTGGCGGTCTCATCAGTTTGTATCTTCCGAGCTCTGCAGCTTTCTCAGCAATAGCCTTGAATCTTTGTTCGCGCTTGTACTTCTTCAAGAATTCATCAATCTCCAAATATCTCCACTTAGACTTCCAATACCTGCCGGAGTTGATGTCTTTAGCGAAGCACACATCCACAATCTTTTGATATTGCATCGCTTGCA